>JBBDHG010000107.1:1337500-1612500 GCA_037951165.1 Lophius americanus | reverse complement strand
GAAGTGGATTCCGGAATTGTACCTATGTGAAAACACATTTTAAAGTAAGATTTTGACTAAAAACTTTAAAAAGCGTTCCAACCTGTGCCTAAACTCTGTCTAACATGCCTTCATGTTACACAGAGTGTGCTGCAAATGCCTTCAAACTGTCCTCATAGGTTGAAAACTGTCAATCATAATTTCCAAAAAGAATTCGTCTATAAGAATTTCAATGTAAAAGCCAACATTAAAGCTGATTTTATAGCCGGTATTCGTATTTCCAATGCAACAGTGCAACTGAGTGGGAACTTTCTTTCCTTTGGATGTTTTCCAGGCCCGACCTACGGGGTAATCCCAGACCAGAACTCGCTGGAGGTATTGTTTAACTCATCGGGCATGCGAGCCCTTTGATATCCGCCGGGAGGATCTGGCGAGTGTCGCTGTCTTTACCTGCTGCCATCAAAACCCGACCCAACACGAGGAAGGAAAAGGAATAGAAAGGAAAATTATTAACAAAGTTATGCCATCGCACACAAGACGGTTTCGGGTCAAGGGATCAGTATTTAATGGCCCGGGGTCATCTCATATCTGCATTCACGGAAAAACCGAGGAAGTGGAAGTAAGGACTTCCTGGATAGATGTAATGCGCTGTGGTTTAATAGATTTATATTTGGTCTCTGTAAAAAGGGAACTGGCTCAAGCAGATACCAACACTTCTATCTTAATTCTTAGAATCATTTATTTTGTTTTGTTTTTTAACTCATTTCAGTCCTTTAAGGTGAAGTGTGATCGTAAGACTGGACTTTACTTTACTTTGAGGGAGCATCTCCACACCAAAGTGCTCCAGCCAACGCTTCTGAGGGACAAACTGGAACTGACCGGAGTAGATGAGCTACGGGGTAATCCCAGACCAGAACTCGCTGGAGGTATTGTTTAACTCATCGGGCTTGCGAGCCCCTTGATATCCGCCGGGAGGAGCTGGCGAGTGTCGCTGTCTTGACCTGCTGCCATCATATTTTACTCACTAGGCATAGCTTTATTTACGAAAAAAGCTCTTTTACGGACAAAACTTCCTAACTTTCGGTCCTATTCAGTCCACATTTCAGGCAGTTCATATAACTTATATTCTACTTTAATTTTGCATATTGTACACACTAAGGGAGTGCATGAGTAATAAAATAAAGTATCAAAGGTTCGGACACCATTTCATACTTTACTTGAGTAGCATTAGCAAGTATCTTAATTTTCTTAGGTAAAAAAGTAAAGTTATGCATGAATTTATGCATGATTAGATAACCTGACTCATGTACACAAGGACACTGTGGATAAGTCAGTATCTCTGAAGAGATAGACTCATCTTTCTGAAAATCCAAAGTTAATCATGCTTCATTTGGCTAATGAAGAGATGATGCACTCCCTTACTTTTTTTTTAAGTAAAAAATAATAGAACATTTTAAGAAAACACACTGCAAATACAACAACACAGCACATTAATGAAAACACCCTGCAAATGCGCCACCAACTAATTAAGGAAAACAAATTGCAAATATACTACTAATACTTGGTTCTCTTCATTTGACCCGTCCCGCTCGAGCAGTGAGCAGCATCTCTGGCAGAGAGATTTACTTTACTCAACTTTACTTTACTCAAAATGACCGGCACAAGAAGAAGAAGAGAGACGCGATGAAGAAGAGACTGGGACACAATCTCTGGTGTCTGCGCAGGAACCGGGATGCTATGGCAACCATGATAGAGAATGTTTGTTGTAAAGAGCTCTGCTTTTTGTCCGCAGCTGTTCGAGGTCAACACATAGATCATACCATCGATGTATGATGTTCTCCACGGTCAAGGTCGTGTCCGATGGTCCGCTTTCAGACTCTCTGCATCCGCCCCCTCCTTCCCTGCATGGTTCTGTTCATTTCATGACTCATTAATAACCAATGGTGAACACTTTAGTATGACAACATAAATAATAATATTATATAATAAGGTGATGTAATATTAATACATACTTTCTAACAGGCATTTCAGTTCATTAATAGTTAACGCCACATGAGCATGATGCTGTTTTGTCGCCGTCATCTTTATTTCATCAATGATTTGCCTTTTTGAACTTTATTCAAACTCACAATTTGAGCTGTCAGTTTAATGTTAAGGGTTTTGCAGATGTCCGATTTACTAATCTACGCGCAGACAGATCTCATAGGGCGGGACCAAACGTTTTAACGCCATCCCTAAACACTTTAGAACCACACAATATAAGCAAAAATACAAATAATGGGCGGAGCCAAACAACACAGTGTGGAATGTACTTACAGGGAGTGAGACACAGCTGGAGGGAGAACATGACTGACAGTCACACACAGATATGATCAAATATGAGACTCGGCACAGATGAGCAGACGAGGAGAGGGAAGGAACGTGATTTGATGTCACAAAAGACAAAACAGAAGCACTCAGAGAATAACAGGAAATATGAATACAACAAAATGACATTGGGTCACACGCTCACGTTCACACGAAATAAGACAGGAAAGAAGTAAAACACAATAAAACTCCAAAGGTCAATGTGAAATCATTACAAAATAAACCCAGATTAAAATAAATGTGAACAGAGTCACAAAGTTCAAAGCCAATGTCGTCATCAGACCCGTTAACTCTCTCAACCCGGGATCTTCCTTCAGATTATTCACACAAATCTAACATTTACCTCAAGTTAAAAAAATTGAAAAAACATTACGTTACATTCTTAGCATAAAACAAATATATATTTTTTTAAACACGTGTACCACATTTATTGGAATCTCTAGGATATCCTGTGATTAAAAGGTTATTGAAACACATTCCTATTTCTTATTCCTATTTCCTATTTCTATTTCAGATTTTTAAGTTCAACTGTTTGAGTTAAAACTCTGTAGCGGCGAATGATGACTTCCTGTTTTACTGGGGTATAAATATGAGGGCGACAACGGTCCAATTCTCTTTGATGTTCTTTTTTGACGAAATCGATACAAGAAAATCTCTCAACAGGTCAAAATTAGAGTTTTTAATGGCGCCAACAACGACACAATCTGTTTGTGAGGTGTCCAAAAAAGATGGTCGTGATGTAACAAGAACGAAAACTGTAGAGAAAATCCCATCAGACCCACTGTGAAGTCTGGTGGTGGATCTCAGATGCTTTGGGGCTGTTTTTCTTCCAAAGGACATCTTGTTAACAGACATGTTACCATGAGCTCCATCAAACACCAGCAGATACTGGATGAGATCCTAAAAGCCTCCGTCAGGAACCTTAAAGTGGGCCGTGGTTGGACCTTCCAGCAGGACAATGATCCGAAGCTCACCTCAGAATCAACCCGAGAACGGTTCAGAGATCACAGAATAAAGGTTTTGCCTCAGCCATCGCAGTCACCTGACCTTTACCCCACAGAACATCTGTGGGATGTGCTGCAGAGGAGATACCACCAGCGTGGACCTCAGAACCTGAAGGAGTTGGAGAGTTCCTGTGTGGAGGAATGTTGTCAGATGTTCTCCAGGTGTCCTCAGACCTCCTCACTCCCTACAGAAGGAGACTCAGGGCTGTTACTGTGGCAGAAGGAGGCGGCACAAAACATCAAATGCAGGCTGCCAATAATTGTGGCTCATTTTTGGAGAAAAATATTCCTTTTGATGTTAATGATGTCATGATTTATTTTAATTGAGTTATTGAGTCGAAGGTTAGATTTTTTTGGTGAACAAAATGAATGAATATCACGGATAAAGACAATCAAGTTGTTGCATATTTTCTTTAAAGGATGCCAATAATCCTTGAGGGCAGAATATTTTCTACAGGTGAGTGAGTGATCTGTCGGTTTGAAGAAGAGATGATCTCTGAAAACCTTTCATGGAGACAGAGGAGAGGTGATACATGACACTGCTTATGCGAATAGTACGGAGTGCTATAATTACCATCACATGTATGAGGTCATGTATGAGGTCATGTATGAGGTCAAGTATGAGGTCATGTCTGTCTCAGGCCACTGGGTTCATACAGTCATTAGTCAGAGGTTTGGACACAGTTTAACAAATAAATGTTCCTTCTACTTGTTTTCTATTTTCTTCTACTCCTTTTTCACCTCACACTATTTAACTTTTGTGCAGTCTGACTTACATTCCACTCGTACTGACTTCCTCCTACTTAGACTGGTTTTCAGTTTCCCATTTCATCAGACAGATTCTGTTTTTGAGTGAACTGTTCCTTTAAGTTCAAGATAGCACATAAACCAAACACCAAAAGTTTGATTAAACCACAATGAAATAAATTTGGTATAAACTGTGTGCAAAATCGTAAAAAGAATCATCGGAAAGAACAGTCATGAAGTGGAAAGAAGAATCATAAAATAAAGAACCTACGAATGCAGTGCACTGAGAAAAAAAGCAAAAACATATCACAAATAAAAATTAAAACTAAAGTCAAGTAACCAACAGATCTTATGCAAAATTGAAAACAGCTCTGTGGAAACTATGACCATGAAAGAAACTATGAGAATTCAAAAGGGGTCAGCTGGGACCCCCATTCTAGCAATCGCTACTTTTTATTGAAATTTAAAGGAGCATTCTGTCAAACTGGTGAAATGTAGAGGTGGGGTTCTAGACTGTAACCGTACCGTACATCTACAATACCCCTGACCTTCACAACATTGGTGGTTATAATGTTATCTCTGTTTTATTATAGGTCAATTATAAAGTGGGGGAAGAAGTGAAAAAAAATAAATAAATAAATAAAAATACAAAAAAATACTAGAAAATAATCGAAAACCTATAATAAACTACGATTAAATTAAATGAATGAAATTGTTTGTAATAAACATTTTCTCAAAGTTTTGAAACAACAATTAAACTGATAGCTAAATATGAAATTTAATGAATTTACTTTCATTTAAATTAAATGAATTTAATTGCGTGTAATATAGAGAGCGTGCAAAATTGAAAACAGAGCTATGAAAGTGACAGTTATAAATTGTATTTAATTACATTAATGAATATTAATTACATTACATTTAAATCGGAACAGTGAAACGGGTAAAGAGAAAACAAAGTTCTCCAAATTTCTACTCGAGTACTGCTTTTGTGTACTTTTGACACCTCTGCGTTTTATTCTCAGAATGTGTTGTATAAAGGTTTTTTTTTCTTTTCTTCATGTTATAGTCTACCCAAGTAACAGACAAAAAGGAGAAGACGAGGAACTAGAGGAGGAACCATCACTCAATTCTTAGAAAAACTGAACTTCAGCTGTATATAAGGAGCTCAATCGGACCCTGGTACTTTCAGGCTCTGCTTCAAACTCCAGCTCATCCTCCAGCTCATCCTCAAGCTCATCCTCCAGCTCATCCTCAAGCTCATCCTCCAGCTCATCCTCCAGCTCATCCTTCATCGCTGAGAAACATGAAGACTCTGGAGGCTCTCCTGCTCCTCGCTCTGGTCTGCTACATGTGTCACGTCTCAGCCGGTCAGTAACTCTGCTTCATCTCACCACCAGCTTTCAGACTGCATTTAGGAGAATTCCATTAAATGTGTGTGTTCACAGTCCCGGTGGCGCCGAGCTTGTTTGGTCATGACTGCTGCGCCAAAGTCAGGAAGCCGCCGTTCCAAAAGAGAAGGATAACACATGTGAAGAAATCCGGTCCTGGTTGTGTGCTCCGTGCCATCATGTGAGTTTCTCATAGTCTGTTAGAAAATAATGAAAAAAAGGGAAATTATAAGAGAAAAAAATCTTTTCAATTCAAGATGAAATACTGGCAGTTGTGGTTGCTAGAATTTTGCCAAAAAATAAATAAATATGGTCGGCCTGTACAAGACTTTACAGTTAATTAGCCTAAAAATAACATATAGTATCAAACTTTTTTGAGATTATTAGAGAATTACATAGAATAACAGTAAAATGCAATCAATTCAGGCGTTTTTTTTTAACCTTTGAATGAAGATTAATTCACAAATGCATACCGTATTTCTGTAGAAATGATGGTATGCATTCCCTAAACGGTTCCTGAGTTGGTTATTTAAGTTTTCATACCAGCCAATCTGTCATTTTGACAGAATCATAATTTTACAGTAATAACTTGCTTATAACGTCACGGCCTTTTTGCTATAAAGTTTTTGACCATAAATACTAATGTTATTTCTTTGTTTAAGAAAATTCACTGTAAATTTTACAGTTTTCAATTGTCGCAATTTGACAGGTTTCATTTTTAACAGTCATTTCTGCAGACATGTTTTTTTTACAGGGTGGGGTCACACTGGCATGACCCCTAAGCTATAATCATGAAGGTAAAGACTGTAAAAAAAATTGAGCGGCATTCAGTAAATCCAACAAAACATTTTTTTTTATCAGTGAGAGAGGGTTTCAGTTTTTTGGGGGGGGGGTTGAAGCGGCAGAGAGACAATGAAGAAGAAGAAGAAAATTATTTTCTTTTTCCATTACTTTGAGATTTGATCCAAATGTAAAGTGCATTTATAAATTAAATGTATTATTATTATTATTATTATTATTATTATTATTATTTTGTGTTTGAGGATCATACTTATTATTCAGCAAAAGCACAAGCCTCATCGTCAAATAAGGTAAATGTCACAACCCGGAAGTGCTTGCTCGTTTTCCGCCATGACGTCACCGCTTCCTGGGGAGAGTTGTATCTTTTTTGGGGGGGTAGAGTTATATACGCCGGGCGGTCTGAACGGACCGAACCAGTTCAATTCTCAGAGTTCTCACAAGTTGGATTTTCATGGTTTCCCTTCTTTGATGATGACATTTCAAACGCTGTTAATTCTTGCGCTATATAGTTTTGTGCGTTTTCCAGATGCTGCCCACGTGTTATCAATGTGACGAAGATGTCTTCCTTAGTGATCCTCCGGTTCATCTCTGTCGCCCACCACAGAGTTTGACTTCTCGGAATTTTGAGCTGATCACCTCATTTATTCACACAAAGTCATATCTTCATTAAGCACTTCCTGTCGCCACCGGGCGGTGGTCGGGGTTATTTGTGAATCTGTTTAGTTCTTCTTTAGTTCTTCTTTTTTTTAAACTTTAATGTAAATTGGTAACAGCTGCAATTTCCAAGAACCAAAACACAAAACTTGCATCAATGTTGGTAATAAAGAAAGAAAAACATTTTAATCATAGGGAGCAGAGGAATAAAATAAAAAAGGTAACAGATTCAAAACACAAATAATTGTCAGACATAAGCAAAAATAATGTTGAATTAGATCACGATATATTATCGAGCAATATGCCTTGATGTAAAATAATAAGAAACTAATTAAGATATAAATAGATAAAAGGAAAAAAAAAAAGAATATCAAGTTATTTGTGAATCTATTTGTGCGGAAGTCTTCAGGGTGGGACGTGTTGCAGATTGGATCATCCTCTGTGGACTTCCTGTTTCCAGAGTTAGTTAACAGAACTTTAAGGCCTTCAGGGGTTGTGAGGTGAGAGATGATGCCCCCGAGATCTGAGCCTCTGATTCTGTGTTTCTTACAGAATCACAACCGTGTGCAACAAAAAGATTTGTCTGGATGGAACATTGAATTGGTCGATAAATCTGCTGGAACATTTTACGGAGTCCACTACCAACGGCGTCACCTCGGCCCCGTATAATCTCACAAGGTGTGGAGCGTGAGAGGAGAGTGTGGACCATGTTCTTTACAAACTCCTGCAGACAGGGATTCAGGGTGTTTGTGCTGCCTCTTAACGCTCTCTGGGATCTTAGTTATATCCTTTTTCATCATTGTGACCCTTTTGAATTATTTTTGTAGGGATGTGAGCAAAAAAAAAAAAGTATTTTCATATTAAAAGGTTTAGAAAAAGAAAACTTATCAGTGGAATATTTAAGAATGCTGATTTTCAGTATTGGCAACAAAAAGAAAAGAAGAAGTGGTGACACGGCCCAAGCTCTCATCAGAACTTTGAAATCAAGAAAATTCTGAAATTCTCTCAATTGTTGTTGTTTTTTATTATTATTTTTGAATACTGATAATAAAGCTGAGATTTAAGTATCTTAATGGGAAGAATTCTGTGTCTCTTTGAAATACATTGAAACATTTTGATCAAGTACCCCTTTATCAAAATTCACAATCATTTGGAAGCAACAACAAACTCATCGTCTTCCTCTTTTTCTGGTTTTAAGGGCTAAAGTCTTTCTTCAATGTCTTTCTGCCCTTCAACCTACAAAAACATTAAAGGTCACCTCTAAAACTCTAGAATTGATTTTACCCGATCAAGTTTCTTAAATAGAAAGAATATTCTTATTCTCAGCTGATTATTTAGTTAGGGTTAGGTGCTCCTTTAAGTGATCTCTCGCTGCAGTACCTTGAAAGCCCACTAGAGGGAAGCAGCGAACAAAAAAAACAAAACAGAACAGCATCTAAAATTAGACAATATCAACTACCGCACTGAAATGAATTCATATTATGTGATATACTATTTAAATCACTAGATTAGTGTCCTTAATTTGACATTTGCATTTATTTCAAGGGAAACATTTTTAACATTTTGTTTGTTTATTTAGGTCCTTCTTAGTTATTTCCATAGCAACGACTCTTCGACGGAGTCGACGCAAAAACAACTTCCCATTATGACATTCTGTGATAAACATAGTCAGTCATATCTCTTGTCACGTGATGCTTGTGTCTCGGGTTTGTCAGAAAAGCTGTTTATCTAAACAACACAAATTAATGCTAACTACTCACAGAGCCAATGATGATGTCAAAATGTTTGACTCTTCAAATATATTTTTATTGGAAAGTATATCCTGATTTCATTAAATTTACTGTATTTTATTTGACTTTATCTTTCACTAATCCATCACATTTTTTACCTCTTTACATTTCGATAAAAGTTTTTTGTAGCTTTTCCTGGCTGAGGTGCCGCCTAAACAAAGCTTTATTTGTTCTATGATAAACATTTTCAGTTTGCAAAGCGTTCATCCTCATTTCTCACAGACGTATGCAAATCAGTCATGTCGTCTCCTCCGGGGGTTTGAATCCGTTTGGTCAGAGGCTGCAGGCTGAGCAGGATGGAGGTGGTAGAGGACCAGAACATGTGACTGTTGGGCTCTTAAAGTGTTTCCATTGTTTGTCGTTTGAGTGGAAGTGGCCGACGACGGTGTTTGAAGGAGATTAGAGGAGATAGAGAGAGGCTCTTTAAAACATTCCATCTGTGTCTCCGACTACAACAACAGATGACAGGGTGTGGACGGGGACTCCGCACAACAATGGTTCTTGTTCGTTTTCTCTTTTTATTAAGCAAGTATAATTATACTCCCTGAAATATGAAGTCAGAATGAGACTGATTATCTGGTTGCCATGGTTACCTGTCTGAGGTTGGGATATATTTGGCAGCACGTGGACATCTCCTCCTCAAGTCGATGTTGGACGCAGGAAAAATGGGCAAGCGTGAAGATGTGAGCGACTTTGACAAGGAATATTAAATGTTCATCTTTGGACTGGACCGGATCGGAACATCTGCAGAACTGTAGGTCTTGTAAGGTGGTGCTGGTCTGCAATGGTTTGAACCTACCAAAGTGGCCTAAAGAAGGTAAACCAGAGAACCGGCCACAGCGTCATGGGTGCCCAAGGCTGTTTGATGTGATCTGATAGAAGGCGACAGAACACTATGACATCACAGTGACATCACAGCATGCTGGGCTGTGTAGCCAGAGACCAGTCAGAGTGATCTCTGACCCCTGTCCACTGCTGAGTACTCTTCAAATGGACCCGACAGCATCAGAAATGGACCAGGGAGCATTGGGAGAGGGTGGTCTGGTCAGAAGGCCACGTGTGCGTGCAGAGATTACGCGTGTAAGGGATGACATCATCTCTCACAGTTAAGCTTCCCCCCAGATACCACAGCCCACCCTCAGGGGTCTGCTGGAGTCAATGTCCTCGACGAAAAAGAGGAGAAGAAAACAAAGGAGGAGCAAAAGGAGTTTGCAGATGTTTATTAATGGAGCAGGATGTTGAAACCTTCCGTCCTCGGTGATCCACGCGACGGGTCATGTAGCGTAAGAGCGACTAAATACAACATCTGTGTCACCTTGAATAATCAGACACAGCACCCTTGTCTCATTGTTTGTTCGTCCTCTTATCGCATGCAAAGGCTCAAAAAGCTGCAGGTATATTCTGATCATGTTTTGTCTAAGGTTGGATGTTGATCGCAGGAAGAACTGATTCATTGTTGAGCCAGACCCGGTCCGGATCCAGACCCTGCATCACTGTCCTCAACTTTAGTTTTTAACCTTCGGCCAATATCGTGAAAATAATCAGAGGCCAGTCAAAATTAAAAAAAACCTGGGACGGACCTGTCATGACATTCGGATCAAGATCTGGATCATAATCCTGATCCACTGTCGTCCACTGATCTGGATCACAGCGGGGTAGCAGAGAGGCGTAAACACGTGTGTCTGCCGCCATTATGTGTCTGACGTGATGCAGAGTCCATCCATTTTCCTCTATTTATCCAGTGTCGGGCCACAGAGGCGGGTATTCCAGATGTTTCTCTCCCCAGCAACACTCTCCAGCTCATCCCGGGACATTTCCAGGCCAAATGAGATCAATCGTCTCTCCAGCGGGTTCTGGCTCTAAAATGGAGGATGCATGATTTCAAGGGAGACAATAAAACGTTCTTCTTGAAAGATCTGGTGCTTGAAATAAAATTAATGCGGCCGGTGGATATTCCAGTTATAGGTGGAATAATCTTCCTGGAGATGCACCGATATCGTTTCCTGTCAGTCCAAGTACTCAGTTCTTACATTTGAGTACTGGCTGATATCCATGCAAGTATTAATAAATGATATTACATTATCAGCGGGTGTTTCTCACGTTGGAGCTGAGATGTCCTGAACCAGGAAGCTGAAGCCCTTCGTTGAGCAGCTTCTGACGATTCAGTCACCTTCTTCCTCATCTCGTCTGGAATTTCTTTTTTAATTTTGGCATATTGTGGAACAGGTGAGACCTAGGAGTCGACTTCCTGCATCTGAAGAAGGTGACGATGTGACTGTAGACGGCTGGTAGTGGTCAGGTCTTTGTGGGTCCAGTCCAGCTTGAACCAGTTATTAATGCGCTTTTTTTGTTTTTCAAGGGAAGTATTTCATTTAACATGTATTTGTATTTATTCAGGTTGTTTAATGTGGAATCAAATTCTTCATTTTCATTTTCAAGTTCACTTTTTAAAGGTCCACTTTGGACCTTTAAGGCAACTTGGGATTTAGCGACATCTAGTGATGAGATCCCAGATTGCAACCAGTATGATACACCACAGCTCACCCCTCCCTATCCAAGCGGGCCGGGGGAATCTATGATAACCTTCAAGTGTCAAAATGAAATCATTTAACGTCAACGAACATCCAGAAGGAGCCCGAAGAGGAGTCGCTGCTCCTTCATGTCCCCAGGAGCCAGTTGAGGAGGTTTGGCCATCTGATTAGGATTCGTCCAGGACGCCTCCCTTTGGAGGTTTTCCAAGCATGTCCAACTGGCAGGAGGCCAAGAACTCTCTGGAGTGACTGTATATTCCATCTGGCCTGGGAACGCCTCGTGATACTCCAGGATGAGCTGGAGAGTGTTGCTGGCAAGAGGAACGTCGTTAAAACCCTTCTTAGCCTGCTGCCACCACCAGCCGACCCGGATAGACAGAAGAAGAAGAAAGAATGAACTACAGTCAGTTGGTAGTTAGCTGCACTTCATGCTAATACAAGCTAATGACAGCTAATGGACAACTATTTTATTCTAGTTGTTACTGTAATATATTATATTTCTGCAACTGCAACGTAAAAAGGAAGAAGTCCCTCTCCAGAGCCAGTGTCGGGTTTGTCCGCTCTAGGCCTCTGTACAAACATGGCAGCGCAGCATGGAAGAGGTTCTATTCCCGCTCTAATTATAAGCGTAATTAAATATCAGCTTAATTTTTAAGCTGATATTATCACAAAAGTTCTTAAATATTCTTATTTTTAGGTGATTACACACTCGTGAAAACATGATTATTCATATCATAGCACATTTTGTCTCTGTAAGCAGAAGTCTTAATGGAATGGGGGGGCACTTATTTGTAGCCTCCTCCTGCTGCTCCTCAGTGAAATGAATGAAGGAGAGCTGCAACAGGCTCCTGTGGAGGGGAGCTCCATTACAGATTTGTTTAGACAAGGAAGATGCTCCACTGGGAGACTGAGGTCAAGCATTGAGATGTGATCTTCACAGGGGGGAACAGAGCAGACTCGGTGGAGGATTCTGCTTCTGGTCAGTTAGAACGCTGTCGATGGAAGAGTGGAGGGATGACTCCTCGGGGACCTCAGCCCGTTATTATCGCCTTTGGGCGCCAGTTCATCTGGGGGCAAATCTCCTTTGGACCACCTCCCCATTGACTCTGCAGCCAGCTCCTCGTCTCGCTCCTCCTTCCACAGACGCTCATAATCGTGCTTGAGCTCCTGATAAGAGCGGGAGAAGGTGTGGAAAATAGAGGTGGCGGGGAACGCCATGATGAGGATGCCGCTCAGGATGCTGGTCAGTGCGACTATCTGTCCTGGGATGCTGCGTGGCACCATGTCGCCGTAGCCCACTGTGGTCATGGAGATGATGGCCCACCAGTAGGAGGCCGGGATGCTGCTGAAACTGTGGTGGTGGTGTGTGGCTGCAAACGGCGCCAGCTCACTTTCTGCTAGATGGACCAGAGGCGAGTAGAGCGTCACAGCCACGCAGACGAAGAGCAGCAGCAGGCCGAACTCCCTCATGCTGCGCTGCATGGTCACTCCGAGCGTCTGCAGGCCCAGAGAGTGGCGAGCCAGTCGCATGACGTAGAGAATCCGCAGGGCCCGCAGCAGGCGCAGGATCAGACTCAGTTTGTCCAGGTAGCCTCTACCGGCGCCCATGATGACGTCCTCCTCCGGCTCATCTCTGACATCCACCACCAGGGACACGTAGTACGGCAGGATAGCGATGGCGTCGATGATGTTTAGGGGGCCGCGAGCGAAGGCCAGCTTGCTCTGAGCGTTGACGAATCGCAGCACGAACTCCAAAGTGAACCAGGCCACGCAGATGGACTCCACCACAAACATGCTTTGACACTTCTGGGAACACTCGCCCTGCGGACAGAGAGATGATCCCAGATGAAAACACGCCGAGGAACTTCAAGGATCACTGTTTACTTTTGAACCGATTCTGGGTCTGGCACCGGTACCGAGAGATCTGTGCTGGTACAGGAAAGTACCAGCTTCTGCCAGGGGGAATGTGTTCAAAGAACTGGGAGCATACTTTTTGAATTTGCACAATTTTGTGGATTATTGATCGTTGGGTGTTGGATTAGTTTTTTTATGCCGCCCCCTGGTGTCACGTGAGAGAAAAAAACAGCCGTGAATGAATCTGCGGGTTACGTGAAGTAACCCGTGCGCATAGATTCTTAATCAGTTCTCAGACGACGTGTTGGGATGGTACTGTGAGTCCAGTCCGTCACACCTGTTGATCCTGTACCTGGCAATAAGAATTTCTGGCCCTGACCACGACTCTGAATAAATAATAATCAATAATTCATGTCGTACAAATCCTTTGGAAATGCATGTGCGTTTGGAAAACTGTGCGTACAGATGACACATTTGTTAACGCGGTAAAACAGTAACAGTAAAACTCCTGCTGAGAGAACTTTGTCCCGAAAACATTCCATTTAGAACACGAGCAGCATATATATAAAAACTGAATATAAACTGTTCCAAAAGACGGGGTTACATGGAATAAATCAGTTTTTAATCAAAAAACGGTGCGTAATATCCATTATATTAATACTTACTAATGTATTTACTTTTTTTTCTTATATATTCTTATTTATTCCATGTCCCCCTGCTGGAAGGTAACTATGTGTCTACTGCTTCTCTAGGCCACGCCCCTTTATCCAAGTGGAACATTATAACGGGTTATAACAACTATACTGATTACATTTAATTGTTTCAATAATTAAGACATTTATGCCGACTTTATGAAATTTGAATATAAACATTTTCACTGTATGATTATTTAAATAAAATCAAATAGATGCAGGTGCTTTAACTTAAATTATGCAATGATTCCTTTTTTTTGAGTTTAGATTCAGGAAGCGGTCCAATTTTTCTTTTATGTTCCTCTTAACTTGTCTTTCTTAATAACAGAGCCATCAGGCCACTTCTGTCAGCATTTAACACTTCAGATGTTAAATGCTTTATGTTTATGTAAAATGAAGCTGTAAGCGTCAAAGAATGTCTTTTTAAACGCTGTGTAACAAACGACCGGCTCTCAGACGTCCCATCTGTCCAGTTTCCAGAAGAGCATTTGAAAGATGTGTCTCTTCAAACTTATCCATGAACGAAAGACTTTTTGTAAACACTCAGACGGAATTTAGTGAGAGTTAAAAAAGAACAAGTCGTGTTGTTGTTGAAGAGGAGGAAAATCAATTTTCATTTCTTCAGTCTTTGAATGACTGAGCGAGCGAATGGCTGCGTGACGGAGGAGAGAATAGAAAAAAGGACCTTCTGACGAGGAGCGGCCTTAAGAAATACTAGCAGCTAAAATGAGAAGACTTAGAGTTACGGTCGGCGCTTTTAATCTGAAGAGCACTCAGGAAGAAACGCAACTCTTTGGAGGAAGAGGAAGTATGAAGGAAGGGATGTGTGGTGAAAAAGAAAATCTGAATTGATTCACTTCAGCCCGCTAACGTTAGCATAGCTTAATGGATCTATTGATGGAACCATTCTCAATGAAACAAACGATTGTTTACAATCCGTAGAAGGTCACCTGGTTCCTTGTATAAAATACATTTAGCACTGATGTCTCTTATTTTTACGTCCTCGAAAAGACAGGGATATTATGGAATACTTATCGCCGCCGCTGCCGCCGCCACACATCCTTCATGTTAGCACGATAACTCAAAAACCATTTCATCGAACATTTTCAAATCTTTTAAACACATAGAACTTAGTGCGAGGAAGAACTGGAGGGTTTTTTGGGAAACATTGATTGTATATTTCCGACACTTTATCCAAAACTGTCAGGCCATAACTTCCTTACCGTTTGTTTGATTTAGTCCAAATTTGGTGCATATGAATCGACTCGAGTGAATACATTGTGCAAATATCATATTTTACCCTAGAAGTTCATATTTTAACTCTAGAAGTTCACGTTTTACTCACTAGGAAGAGCTTTTTTTTTAATGAAAAACACTGCATTCCGAACATTACTCAAAAAATATTTTATGGATACTTTTCAAATTCCATAACTACATAGACCTATGTGTGAGGAAGAACTGGAGTGATTTTGGGAAAGGTCGGTTTCATATTCTTGACACTAGGGGAGCTTTAACTCCAAAAGTTTTCTGGTAATTTCCCAACCATTGGTAGTTAATATTTTACTCACTAGGTGGAGCTTCTTTTTTTTTTTTGGACATAACTTCACAGTTTATTCGAGGAGTTCAAACAGGGGGATTGCTGCACAACGCAGGGTATTGGGGACTTTTCGGGGAAACACCCTTACTGTCGGAAAAGCTGTATGTCTGGATAATTTGCTCGGGTTATTATTCAAATGACTTGCACATTAAAAACAAAAAAAATCATAATATCACAAGAATAAAGTTGCAATTTTAAAAGGATGACATACAACAAATTCATAATATTACATTAATAATGGTGTAATATTATAAAGAATAAAGTCATAATTTTATGAGAAGGCAGTTGTAATATTATCAGAGGGAATTTGTATTATTACCAGAAGAAAGTCGAAATAAAGAAAGTTGTCGTATTTTTGAGAGAAAAGTCACCATCTCCTGCTTCACTAAAAACAGTTTGGCTGGTTCTGTCTTGGGAACTTATGAAACCTTTTCAATGTCCTGATACGAGCCATAAAATCCATTTTTCTTTATTTTAAAACCTTAACGCTTTTATAGCGTCACATGATGCTCAGTCTTGACTCTGATGAGTCATATTTTCCCTCAGATAAAGTTCCTCCCCTTTCAGTGACTCCGTCGGTAAGGTGTTTGACTACTTATCAGAAGGTCAATGGCTGCTTTTCGCAATATTATGACTTCATTCTCGTAAGATTAGGACTTGATGATCTTTCTCTCCATTTCTTAAACGTTTTCGTAAATGTAGTCTAAATATTCTATTATAGTTTTTTTTCTTACCATCAAACTAGTCCCCGCCTCCTTCAGTAGTTTAGGGGTTGAGATTCAGTTATCCTCAAGTGGATATGTACGTAATGTCTGATCTTTCTTTTTTTTTGGGGGGGGGGGGGGGTGAACTGTTCCTTTAAAGCTTTTGAGTTGTTGAAGAAGAAATGTTTTGGTTTATTCACAGAAAATGCTTTTTTTACTGTGGGCTGATTGCGTTTCCCAACTTTTGGGGAACATTCAAATAAGAAATGTGTCTGTAAGATGGCGATCAGCTCCATACCCACCCTCGTGTCTTCATCTCTGAGGTCGGGCATGGTGCTGATGCACAGACTGATGACGGTGACCAGCACCATGACAACAGAGAGGCAGGCGAACATCTTCCCCAGCAGTCCTGACTGCGGGTTTTCCACCACCTCTCGAAGCATCCAGGTGAGTCTCCGATAACCCTTCTCCACCTGAGCGGTGCTTTTCTTCAGAATCACCCTCTTCTGCCTCCACTCCTCCTCTTTGCGCTCTCGCTCTGCCAACTCCTCTACGCGGGTAATCATGCGGCGGCGACAGCAGCGCTCCATGTGGCCGGGATCCACGCCCCAGTAGTCCAGCTCATCGTGCAGCGACACGGCGCAGAGTTCCCGCAGCAGGCGAAGTTTCCCCGCAGCCAGGAAGTTGAGGATGACCCTGAAGGCTGTCGGGTTTCGGTCGAAGAAGTACTCCCGGCACGTCTCGTCGTAGTCATCGCAGAGCCGCGCAATCTCTTCAGGGGTTTTGCAGAAGCGCAGGCGTCCCAGACGACTCTGAGGGAACTGCTCCAAAGTGCTCCAGGGGAAGGTGTACCGGTTGCCCCCGACATTGATGAGGACCTGGAGGGTGTGGTCCACCACGTAGGAGGCCTTGGGGTCACGGAGCAGCTGGGCCCGCTGGAAGTACACGCCCTTGATGGTCTCAGTCTCTGGGATCTCGGTGAAGAAGCGGTCCAGGCTGCTGTCGTCACTGCTGACTGAGTAGGTGCTGAAGTCGTGGTTGGCATTGCTGATGATCGGCATGCTGGCTTCAGAAGGTGTGATGGGATGGAGGAGGAATTTTTATATCCACAGAGAAGCTGTGATATAAAAAAAACAAAAACACATCTATTGACTTTTTTCCTGCCAATAAAAACATTTTGTCTCAGCCCAGAGATTCAAATATGACCACATGTCGTATGGAGTGCCACAAGGCTCTGGCACCGGTCTTCTACATTTCAGTACGCTAGCAAATACTTTTTATCCCCCAAGGAAGTTCCAGTGATGGCTGGAGCTATTTCGGTGCCAGATCATTGTGACCAACATAAACTTTTTGGCTCCATTTTTTTGGCGGTGTAAACAAAAACAACTGAAAAACAACAACAAATGTTACGATTGTAGGCTAATTTACGCTCGGTGTTAAAAGCAGGCATGAAGGGATGACAGATGTCAGGAGGACATGAGGAGGGAACTACAAGTAAAAACAGGAAACACAAACACAAACCTGGAACCATGTCCCTTCAAAGTAAAGTAAAACATAAATCCCACAATCCTGACAAATTTTGGTTCTTGATGGAATGTTTGACTTTTATTTTGGTGAGAAGTGAATTTGGCGGCGTGACACAAAGGCCATCAGCGTCGAGAACCTCCTTACTACTTTAGTCCGTACTCTGCTGTCAAGCGTTACGTTCAAACGTCTGCAGACAACCAAGAATATAAACACGAAACATGTTGTGACGTATTTAATGACCTCACAGATCGCAGCGGAGAACTTTGCTGCTTCCGATTTAGCCACTTTTTATTTAATAGGTAGACTCGCATGTTGCTCTGTATATCGCCATCTTTGAATAATTGATAATAATAAAATATTTATAATATATGAATATATCTGCTGTGACGGTGCACAATGCTAGATTTTGATAAAAACACAAATTTTACCACGGCCAAAGATTGTAGTGTATGCATATAGCTCCCTCTAGTGGACGTCAAGGGTATTTTGCAGTCAAAATCAGGTAAAAATTTGATTTTGGAACGTTTTGAGTCCTTTGACTGAGTCCTCCTGGTCCTACCCCACTGACACTGTTTAGAATAACATGAACTTTGTGATATTTCTATCAAATTTAATGCAGCAGTTATCAAAGAGGTTCTGAACACATTCCTCAAATGTTTTGCTTCATGGTGTTACTGTAATATTATGATGTTAGAGCCTTTTTATTTTAAAAGAAATTAGGTGAGGACATTGGTCTTATTTCAGATTACTCACACTGTAACAGGCACAACGTTACCACAACGGAAAATCATTTATTTTAGTTCTTACCTGCCCACAGACGCCAAGGTAATTCAAATAATACACCTGATAGTTGTGTGGCTATTTTAAGGTTAACTGTTATTTAGTAATTCCGACGAGGCTTCACATAAAGTAACTGCTATGGAGAACAGGTTAAGCTGTCCGAAAAACAAAGACAACATTTTAAAAACAAAAGGGTTACGACCTGTGAGCATAAATCATCCTTTCATGTCACTAGATCGTATGTAACTCACAGCAATCCCTCATCTGCCTCCTAGTCTGCGGATTTGTGTTTTCCGTATGTGTAAATTTCATTTAGATTTTCAAAAATGCATTTTTCTTTTATGCACACATGCCTTAAAGCCATCAGAAGATAAAAACCTGGTAAAGGCAGCATAGCAAACACAAGAAAACAGCAGTAGAAATGTCAGTTTATGTATTTATAATGCCTTTATCTCCCATTGTTTTTCAAATATTCCACTGCATTTATTAACCGCAGACCTTGGTGAATCAATTTCAAGCAACAAAAGAATTTGTGTACGAGACAAAAGGTGTGTTTTCACAAAAATGTGGGCCAGATAATCTCTTTACACGTAGCTCCTGCAGGAAGCAGAGATTGTGCCTTGAATGTTGATATAAAACACTTGTTTCGAATGTTGTAGAAGTAGCTTTCAAAGGAGAATTTTCAGAAACAATGCCTTGAGAAAAATATCTCTGTCTCATCAAGGTGACATTATGTCATAGTAGAGCTATTACACTTTAATACGAGCATAATCTTCTATGCAATAACAATGTATTCTCTCACCTCACAGGAAGCAGGTGGGCTGCCTCAGCTCTGTAATCTCATCTGTTGCTAGAATAAAGACGTCTCCCTCTCCAGCTAAAAGATCCCTCCTCTCAGAGTCAGACTGGAAAGCAGCATGTTCAGTAATCCGGACTGATTTCAGAGTTCATTGCTCCTCG
This sequence comes from Lophius americanus, assembly GCA_037951165.1. Classification (NCBI taxonomy): domain Eukaryota; kingdom Metazoa; phylum Chordata; class Actinopteri; order Lophiiformes; family Lophiidae; genus Lophius; species Lophius americanus. The sequence goes on along the minus strand of JBBDHG010000107.1, from coordinate 1,593,125 downwards.
CTGAAGTTTGCAGCATCACCGCTCTGCAGGCACCGTCTTCCTGAAAGATGATTACCTAACAGAGTCCTCCTCTCTAAAACCTGCTGCTGTGTTCTCATCTGTGCTGGACAGCAGGCAGGACCCTCCTCCTCCTCCTCCTCCTCCTCCTACATTCCCCCCACCTCCTCCTCCACGTGTTTGGTACTCTACACTGTAAGAAATGATGTGAAGACACAAATAGATTATCCCAGGGCTTGCATACGAGGGACTCTGAGGGTCCCTTTGCCCCCAGTATTAGGATCTTTATTGTCATTGTTTGTCACCGTTAAGCAGATCTTGTTTCGGCAAAATTTATGTGCATCAGATATCAGGAGTCTTGCTGTAACGACTGATTTAAGATGAAAATGACTCAACACATCGGATCCAAGAGACAAGGTTTAACACTGGCAGAAATCGCTTTTATAGCTGTCTCTTTAATACAATCACAACACACGTCGCCATGGCAACAGGCGATATGAGCGTCATTGAAATGATGGATTAAAGTTTTCTACAGTGAGTATAAATAACTCGTTTTACTGTTCCCTTGGATAATCTGTTTCTCAAAGTTAGCATTAGATTCATTTTGTTGTTTCTCGCATATTTTTGGCACTTCACTCAACTTCCTGGTCGTGCTGTCATGTGACCTCAACCTTTTGATGTCCCGCTCAACTGTTTCATTAAGAACTTTTTGAGTCATTATTTCTTCTTGTGAAATGTGTGACACTCGACTGAACCTGTTTATGATATGAACCTGAAGCAGCTAAAAAGTAAGGGGCCTAGGACGGAGCCCTGGGGGACACCACAGGTCAAAGGGCCCACAGAAGCTGTAAAGACGTGATATATGAAATGACCAAAGAAAAGTCTAATAAAGGTCACGTAGTTTTCTAAAAACATCCTTTAATAAAGATTGGGTTATTCTTATTAGAATTGACTATTTCCCTGAAATTCAAAAATCTTTTTTTTTATCATTATTGAAAACATGCTCAAACCAAAGAATTGATCGTTTTGCGATAATTTTAACATGTCTAAGATAATAAACTAATGAATGTCCCACAGAATTAAAATATAAAAATTTATACTTTTCCATAATTTTTTTGGGCGAGGACATTAAACAATCAGCTGTTTGAATACATGATTAATGTTTCTATCTCATGCAGGAAAACCGTTGTTGGCTTTTTCTCGTGATGAAGAGATTATTAGCTGTTTATCTCGAGAGAATGGTCATAAATAACTACCAACATCATCGCCTCTGAGGCATCTCATTTGGCTCCGTACGACAAACACATCTCTTCCAGGGAAATTCATCACGCCGTGTCTGATGGCGCCGACGCCGCTTCCAATGAAACCAGCTCCAAGTCAACACCTCCCTTGCTCATGAGACCCACTGGCTCCTTAAAGGGAACCCCGACTATAAAGACATTAAGGCGTCATTATGCCATAAATGTTTTTTTGTAATGATACACGGTGTCAAAAACACATAAAATACTGTCAGTACTTTATAAATCCTCAAAGTTTAAGACATTCTGACCTACACAGGTCGCCATTACATTGACGGCGCATTGATTATGGGTTGATGACGTAGAATGGTTGTTGTCGCGCTGAGCCGCTGTAGTTAGTTGTTGTTATCGTAGCATTGGTGAGAGAAAAATCAATATCATGCAGCACTCTGCTGCTTTTAGTTAGTCTTCACAGCTTTCCCAGAGATAAGAAGAGGAGAAAACATTATTATTCTATGTGTGCGTCAATTCTGTCCACATGCATTTGCTGCGTTTAGTCGAACACGTCTGCTAAAAGAGCTGACGGGTCATGCGGGTTATAAATGAAGGCTAAAACGAGATGCTGTGCCAACAATATTTCCACAGAAGGAGACTAAACGCCAAAGAGAAGCGAGTGACAACGGCTGTAAGAAGCGGCAAACATGCTGGACGCTCTCCTGCTAGAATGTGAAGCAGCTCCCGGATGCAGAGAGTCTGAAAGCGGACCATCGGACACGACCTTGACCGTGGAGAACATCATACATCGATGGTATGATCTACATGTTGACCTCGAACAGCTGCGGACAAAAAGCAGAGCTCTTTACAACAAACATTCTCTATCATGGTTGCCATAGCATCCCGGTTCCTGCGCAGACACCAGAGATTGTGTCCCAGTCTCTTCTTCATCACATCTCTCATCTTCTTCTTGTGTCTGTTCATTTTGAGTAAAGTAAAGTTGAGTAAAGTAAATCTCTCTGCCAGAGATGCTGCTCACTGCTCCTGCGGGACGGGTCAAATGAAGAGAACCAAGTATTAGTAGTATTATTTGCAACTTGTTTTTCTTAATGTGTTGTTGGCGCATTTGCAGGTTGTTTTCATTAATGTGTTGTGTTGTTGTATTTGCAGTGTGTTTTCTTAAAATGTTCTATTATTTTTTTACTTAGTGATGTTGTATTTGCAGCCTGTTTTCTTAATGTGTTGTATTATTTGCAGCAGTTTTTATTACTGTGTTTCGGTATTTGCAGCATGTCTTTTAATGTGTTGTTTTAGCTGCAGTATGTTTTCTTAAATCGTATTATTTGCAACGTTTTTTTTATGTGTTATATTATTTGCAGCGTGTTTTTCTTAATGTGTTGTGTTGCTGTATTTGCAGCTTGATTTCTTAATGTGCTGCATTATTTGCAGCGTGTTTTCTTAATGTGTTGTGTTGTTGTATTTGCAGCTTGTTTTCTTAATGTGCTGCATTATTTCCAGCCTGTTTTCTTAATGTGCTGCATTATTTGCAGCGGTTTTTCTTAATGTGCTGTATTATTTCCAGCCTGTTTTCTTAATGTGCTGCATTATTTGCAGCGTGTTTTCTTAATGTGTTGTGTTGCGGTAGCTGCAGTGTGATCTCTAGACGCTGCACACACGTGTTGTCAAATTGATTAAAATGTTTTCTTAATTTGTCTATTTGCATGTGTTTTTCCTAAGTTGCAGCGCTTCAGTAGTATTCTATCTACCCTCACGTCTGGATGTGCGACGTTTGAAGAACCTCATTGCTGGCCTTCATGTCAAACTGTCACAAATTAACCGTTTGGATTCTAGCAGATGAGAAATGATGGAAGTGACGTGAGTCAACGTCAACGGAATCGCAACTTTCACATTGCCTCTCTGGTCTACGTGCAGCTTTACATAATTGTGCCACGCTAAACGCCTGTCCTGCAGCATAAAAGCTCCTTCAGACCCATCGTTAAAGACGGACACAGACGGAGCCCTTCATCTGCACATTTTCTGAAGAGGGATTACTGAAGCAAGCAGCATCTTGCTTCCACTGCCACCTCCAAGTTTGGTCTAATGATCTTCTAGTGGAATGCTGTGTTTGGTTTCCACCAGATGGAATGGTACCCCTGTCTTCAAACAGTTCAACTTTCCTCTCATCAGTCCAGAGAAGATTCTCCCAGAAGCTCTGAGGGTAATCAAGGTGAGTTCTGGGTAATTTAAGAGCAGGTTTTTTCTATAAGTTTGGGTCAGCAGTGGCTTTCTCCTCGCCACACTCCCATGATGTCCAGCGTCCTTGGAATAGTGGAGAAATGACCTCTGACCTTTAGTTAGGGTGGTAGAGGCCTGCAGTTCTTTGGATGACTTCCTTCTCTGACTTCCTGAATTGTTCGGCAAATTGCTGAAGTGGTCCACTTCTGTGAACGTTCTCTATTGTTCCCAGTCCTCTCCATTTGTAGATAATGTGTCTCACTGTGGATCTGTGGCGTCCCAGAACCTTAAATAGAGTTTTGGAACCCCTCACAGACTGATGGATTTCAAACGATCTGTGGAATTTCTTTGATTTTTGGCATAGTGTGCTACTGGTGAGACCTAGGAGCCAGCTTCCCGCCTCTGAAGATTGTCTACTGAAGCGATGATGAGTCTGAGTCTAGCTGTCTGGTAGATATGCCATGTTCTGATGGCTCCTGTTTTGACAGCGCGGAGCTGCTTGTCTTTAGTTTACGATGACTCTTAAGGATAAACTGGACTCCAACAAAAAGGCTTTGTTTAAATTCAGCTAAATCCTAAATTTGTGCAGACTGACGTCCGATCACACAGCGGATTAATACAGAAGGATAGAAGATAAAACACAGATTTTCTCTCTCTCTCTCTCTCTCTCGCTCTCTCTCTCTCTCTCTTTCTCTCTCTCTCTCTCTCTCTCTGAGTCTTACTCACACAAATGTTATGTCATTCCTGCTTTGGATCGCTGCCTTCCAAGGAGCAGGTGGCAGCTTTTGTCCAGATCTGATACATCAGCTGCTGTGTTGGCGACATCCTATAATAGCACAACCTCTGTAGAATAAATGTTTGGTTTGTGCAGCAGAGACGGAGCTCGGGTTGGACAGCAGTGAGAGGTTTATATACAGCCTCAACGATGTGTTTGGGTGGCTCCCCGTTACAGAACCACTAGAGCAACTAGAGCATTTTTGTGACATTGTAGAGGCACTAGAGCCTCATTGTGAAACTACAGAGGGACTAGAGCCTCATTGTGAAACTGGAGAGGCACTAGAGCCTCATTGTGAAATTACAGAGGTGCTAGGGCCTCAGTGTGAAACTACAAAGGAACTAGAGCCTCATTTCGACATTACACTGGCACTACAGCCTCATCGATACCTTGCAGAGGCTCCAAAGCCTCGTTGTGAAATTGTAGAGGCACTACAGCCTCATTATTACTTTGCAGAGGAACTAGAGAAACGTTATTACATCAAAGACTTACTAGTAATGCCATGGAGGTGAAAGAAGCACTAGAACCATGCAATTACATCACAATTACAGGCACTAGAGCAACATTATTTTTATCACATTTGAGCCAGAGCCCTGTCACGATGTCAAAGGGGAAAGTAAACTAAGGCCATATCATTATAATGTAGATGCATTAGAGTCATGTTATTATGTCTTAGAGGCACTAGAGCCACGTCATTATGTGACAGATGAACGAGAGCGTTTTCAGAACGTCAAAGATGGGTCTGAACTAGAGCCACGACTTTACGTTGCAGAGACACTAGAGGCACTGACTCACATTGTTAGGTCACACAGGCACTAAAGCCACGTTATTGCATTGTAAAGGCTGTACAGGCACTTTATTATGTTGTACGGGCGCTAAAGCCACGTGTTTATATCACAGATGAACCAGAGCCATGTCATGATGTCACAGAAGAAGTAGAACTCGAGTCAAATCATGATATCTTAGAGGCACCGGATTAAACTCATCGTACCGCAGAGTTACTAGAGCCAAGTCATTAGGTCACAGAGTTACTAGAGCCAAGTCATTAGGTCACAGAGTTACTAGAGCCAGAACTTAAAAGCTTTTCAGTATTTTCTTTAGCACGTTGACCATGAAACTGCAGGTTTGTCAGAGGTTGCACATTTCCAAACGTGATTACTGAGTTTACCGCCATCTTGAACACAGTCTTACCTCGAGTCTGTTGACAGGTGTTTTTTTTCTTTTTAACTTTATTTGTTGATTAACTCCAAACGCGCAAACGTTTTCCATGATTTAATTAGCCTCACTGTGAAATGTTCCTACGGGTGCTGGGACATGGATTTGTCAAGAAAGGTCGCTAATGTGATGGATGTAAGGTCATGTGATGCAGAGTTTGGTCTGAGGAGTATTGGCGTATTTAATCACAGTCCCTTGAGAGCAGGAAGTTGATCAGACGTGTCTCCCTGTTGAACTTTGTGTGCGCGCGCCTCTTTAAGACCGGTATGATCCAGTTCATATCCACAGGATCAGAGTCATGTTGCACAACTGTAATGAGATGACCGCTCGACCTCAGAGTCTGATGAATATCGGGGATTACGTGATAATCCACAAGGAGAGGGGAGGAAGGGGGGGCGACCAGCCAGAGAGCATGTTGGGAACAAGTAACGAGCCCGGGGAAGCATGCTGGGGCACTAACTGGAGCAGAAGTAATTACATTTTCCATAAGGGTTACGTTAGGGGGCACTCAGTTTACTAGTAGCAACATCTTTCCGCACAACTATGATGAAAAATCTTTTATCCACTTTTGTTCACGATGAGGAAAAGACGATAATGAGAGGACAATGCAATTTTTTAAAACTCACGGTGACCAAGTCACCACGGTGGCATCTTCGTTTTTCTCACGTAAGAAACACCAATGTGAGCGACAATCTTTATTTCCAATATTTATTTTTCTGTCAGAGGCATGGAGATGATGAACAATGAGGATCTGGGATGTTTGGATGTTTGGTTAAGAAAAGAAAAAAGGGGTGACAGTTTGTGAGCCGCAGTTTGGTTTCAGGCCAAGACATACTAGTTCAGAAGCAATGTTTGCTTTGAGAGTGCTGATGGAGAAGTAAAGAGAAGGCCAGAAGGAGGTCCATTGTGTCTCTGTGGATTTAGAGAAAATGTACAACAGAGTCCGAAAGAGGAATTGTGGGATTGCTTGAGGAAGTCTGGAGTCACAGAAGTATGTTAGGGTGGTACGGGATACGTATGAGAGCGGTTTGACAGCGGTAGGAGTGACGGATGGGTTCAAGCTGGAAATGGGACTGCATCAAGGATCAGCTCTGAGCCCTTTTTTGTTTGCTTTAGTGATGGCAGATGTGGTCAAGCAGGAGTCTCCGTGGACGATGATGTTCCAGGATGACATTGGGATCTGTAGTGAGAGGAGGGAGCAGGTGGAAGAATACTAGGAATGAAGGTCAGTCGCGGCACGACAGAATAATGTGTGAATGAAAGGGAGGCAGGTGGAACGGTGAGGATGCAAGGAATAGAGGTGAAGAATGTGTAGGAGTTCAAGGACATCGGGTCAACTATTCACAGCAATGGAGAGTGTGGAAAATATGTGAAGAAGCAAGGGCGTGTTGGGTGGATCAGGTGGAGAGGAATGTAAGGAGTTATCTGTGACAGAAGAGTAGCAGCAGGAGTGAAGGGAAAGGTTTACAAGATGGTGTTGAGATCAGCTCTGCTGGGTGGTTTAGAGAAGGTGGCTCTGACCAAGACGGGATGTAGAGCTGTCTCCTGAGCAGCCTCCTGGGGTGAGGAGGCGGGACAGAATTAGAAATGAGCACATCCGAGGGACATCCCAGGTTAGAAGTCGTGGAGACAAATTCAGAGACACCAGACGGAGAATGTTTGGACAAGTGAAGAGGAGGTACGGTGGATCTATTGGTAGAAGAATACTGGAGGTGGAGCTGCAAGGCTGGAGAAAAAGAGATAGACCAAAGAGGTTTCTGGATGTGGTGAGAGAGGACATGCAGTTGGTAGTTGTGACTGTGATGCACTGGTGACTTGTCCAGGTTGTACTCCACTTCTTGCCCAGGGTCAGCAGGGATTGGCTCTAGCCCCTTCGTAACCCTACACTGTACAAAGATAGGCAGTTTTCCAGTTCCTCACGGGGACACTGTGGGAGGGAGCCAGAGCGCCCAGAGGGAACTGAAAGGTACAGAGAGTTCCTCATTTCCCAGGTGGATTTGAACCTTGAGTCCTTTTGCTATGAAGCAACACTGCTACCCATGATGCCTCTGTGCTACCAGGGTTGCATTATATGGCAGTATATGGAATGATGGCACCAGAATCTTGATACACATCAGATTACACGCTTCTCGCTTATAGATGCTCTAAAATAGCATTTTGAGATTTCATCCAAATGTAAAGTGCATTATAAATTAAATGTATTATTATTATTATTATTAAAAGAAAGTTGATGCAGAGCAATCACCCGACCGAACTTCTTCAGGTACCAACGCGACGTTTCGATGATAAACTGCTTTGAAACGCTGCAGGAAAGTTTGTTTTCTGGCAGCAGCTTATTTGCATTTTAAAACAATTGTTTAACATCTTTTTTGGGAGCGGCGAGCTGACGACGATGACTTCCAGCCTTTCATTTCATTTTGTTTACATCTTAATTTGCAGACGGTGCTGAAGGTTGACACGGTTCAGCGGAATCCTTCTCACAGGAGAAATTAAACCAATCTCCTGAGGGATTGTTCTGCTCCTGTAATTTGTGCCAAATCACTAAGGGGAGCGGTGAAGAAGGGCAACAGATAACCCTTGATTCAAGCACTAACACTCGCTAATTAAACCCCGCCTCAAATCCCGGCCTTATCGGCTCCTCTAAAGTCTCCTTTAAAACGTATTTCATTAATATGGAAAGTCAACGTGAGCTTTGCTTCATTTAGCATTCAGCCTTTGTTTGTTGCTTCGGCCCCGTCTGTCTCCTGTTTCTCATAATGGGATGAAGGCAGCGAGGGAGTCCGTGGAGCATTGATGGAGGAAGCCCTCTGCAGGGAATCAGATTATATAGGCCAGGTCTCCTTTTACAGTTATTGACCAGCTACCCTCTGTTTCAGCCCCCGACTCGGCTTTCAGGCTCTTTGACCTGAGCAGCATCTCAGACAGGACGCGTCCTACTGTAAACATGCTGATCCTTTCATATGTTAAAATACAAATACACTATACTGCATAATTTACCTTAACTCATCAAGATCATGAAAGCGAATCCATACTCCTGCCTTCGTCATTTCCATATCAGACTGTTTCTAATTTGGTGAATCATGTGTAACTCAGACTTAAAAGTCAGATCTTCAAACTATGTTTCACATAAAACATCCTCAGTCGACACAAAATGAAGGTTTTTACTCATTATTTTATTGAACTGGGCAAAAAGGTTCTCCCTTACCTAAACCACCAGCGGGGGGAAAGGATTCTGTTGGACCTTCAGCAGAAAAAACTGCAACCAAACACTTCTGATAACTGGAGATCAGTCTCTGACATCACTGTGGTGGAATTATGGCCAACTCTTTTCTGCAGAACTTTACTGCAGTCACACTGGATAGTTTGTGAGAATGAACTGATCTTTCAGGTCCAACCCCAGTATCTCCATTGGGTTTAGGTCCAGACATTGACCAGACCACTCCAGAACTTTAATGTTATTGCTTCACATATGTTCAGAGGTGTTTTTTTCTCTCCTGATTGGAATCATCGTCTCACTGCATGAGCTTCAACTCACAGATGATGACCTGACATTCTCTTTTAGAACGAGTCTCAGGTGTCTTATGTGAATATATGGGTTTTATTACAGACAGGTCTGTTAGAACGGAGAAGATCCCGGCACGCTCAGGTGTGGGTCTCATCCCAAAATCTCGCCATTTAGATCCAACAGGATCATTATATGCGTACAAATTTGACCAAATCTACCGGGTCAGTCTATCTGGTCCTTCAGACAGAACCCTGCGCCCATCATTCGCCAGAGGAGAAACGTCAGGCAAAGGTAGTATTTTCATTTTCCTAAAACCTGTCTTCAAACAGTTCAACGTTCCACTCATCAGTCCAGAGGAGTTTCTCCCAGAACCTCTGAGGGTCAAGAAGGTGTGTTGTGGGTAAATTCAGACCAGCCTTAATCTTCTTCTGAGTTACCAGTGGCTTTTTCCTCATCACTTTCCCATGATGGTAAGTCGTGAACTCTGACCTATATTGAGCTATCTTTGGATCTTCTGGGACTTCCTGAGGGAGCCTTCCCCTTTAGACCCCCTACCAGACTCATGAGATCAATCACATTCTATAATTTCTTTTGATTTTGGCAAAGTGTGCAAATGGCGAAACTTGGCCAACTTCCTGCTTCTGAAGATGTTCTATTTTATTGATGCACATGAGAGAATAACAACATCCATTTATTCTCCATATGCTCCATTCCTCACAACCCTGAAAAGAAAACAACAGTCTGCTTTCAAATAGTAAAAAAGTCCCAATTTAACGGTAGCATCTCAGAAGGTTTCAGTTTGTTCGTCTTCGGTTACGTAATATCTTGTAAATGTCTGCAAACCAGGAGACGTAGTAATCCCTGCAGAGTCTTAATCTTTGTGTTTGCTGCAGTTCAATCTCTTATCCTGTGCTTCTATTGTTTTTTTCTTCTGTCTTGTCTCAAAACATACTTTCCTCATAAATCTCTCACCTTTACATTTCTTTCTCCTGCTGCAGCTGAGCGACAGTGTTTCCAGTAAACATAGATCAGTCAGCCTCGCAGCACAGGGTTCTTGTTTTTGACGGGCTGGCTGTTCCCTCCTGTTGGCATTTTCTACCTGAACAAGCACAAACCGTCAGAGTGGAGCCATCTGGCAACACGGCAAACAAACAGGTGCTTCCACATACCAAACAGTGACGGCTGGAGTCTCACATGCTCTCTGTTTACCATCACAGTCTACAGGATTTATCTGGATTGTTCCCTTTAGGGGTCGTCACATGGGATCGTCTTGTCGCTATCTTCCTCTGTCACAACAACCAACTGCATGTCTTCTTTCACCACATTCAGAAACCTCTTCTTCTATTCTTCTATTACTTCTGCCTGGCAGCTCCATCTCCAGCATCCCTATACCCGATAGATCCATTATCCCTCCTTTTCACGTGTCCAAACCATCTCAATGTTGCCTCTCTTACTTTGTCTCCAAGTATGTCTTACCTAGGAGACAAAGTTCCACCTGATCCCCGTACTCACGACAGATCATAATCACAGGTCCACAGAGACCTGACCTCATCTGTCAGCCCGGCCATCACCATAGCAAGCAAGAAGGGGCTCAGAGTCGATCCTTGATGCAGTCCCACATCTACCTCGAACCCATTCGTCCCTCCTACCACACACGTCACTGCGTCATACTGCTCTAATACATCCCCTGTACCACTCGAACATACTGATATACACCCTCCACACTCATGACGACAGCATTATAATGAAGGATGGAACCACAGTCAATGGGTGGATGAGGGGAGGGGTGGAGTATATGGAAGAGAGGTGGCAGGAGTGGTGGTGGCCTGGGGTCAAGAAAATGCAGACAAGACCAAAGAGTTGGTTGTTGGTCCTAGGACGGAGCAACACATCGGTGAGACAGAGGTAGAGAGGGTGAAAATCTTTAAATCCCTTCAGAACCCACATCAGAACCCATACCCACTAAACCTGGTCGTACAGAACCGTACAACTTAGACACAAATCCCGGCCGAGTATACTCCTTTATATGGCTGTCCATAATGTCCATGAAGGGCAATGTTCAGGGCAGGAAAGGCTCTGCAGCGTGTGATAAAAACTTCACAGCTCATTTCTGGGGCATCACTTCAGGACATTTGCACCACCAGGGTCATCAGGAGCCCCCCTCCCCCGCATCATGAAGGACAGCATACTGGCCCTGCACTGTCTCTAACACCTCGGCCCACTGGGAGACCTGCAGGAGTATGAAGTCAAGGACGAAACCCACAGCTTCCTCCGACAGAATCTAACCCGTACCGTTTTATATGAAACTTCTTCTTCTTCTTCTTCTTCTTCTTCTTCTTCTTCTATGCTTCTTCGTGAATCTACTTCTATCTTCACTCCGTGCAATCCCACAATTCCTCCGTCAAACGCTTTCCGCTCAATCCACAAAGACGCGATGCAGCTCCTCCTGACGTCTCTATACTTCTTCATCAACTTCATCAATCACACGAGACAGGAAGGCGGTCCGACGTGTGATTTAACCTGCACAACACTTCTGTGGAGCCGCCTTCCCATCACTTCAGCACACACATAACACAGGGGTCATGAAGAGGTCACACAACATCACCACGGACCCTACAAACCCCCAGCCACAGCACACACCCTTCACACTGCTACCTTCTGGCAAACGCTACACATGACAATACCAAAAAAAATAGAGAAGCCTATTTGTATGTTTTTATTTCTTTGGGTCATTTATGAGTTTTATTTTCATAAAGTGTATACAATTTACCATAAAATGAAATATTGAAACGAAAAAGCATTTCTTAATTTGTAAGAAACAAAATCCAACTCAATCGAATGATGATATTTTATATTTCAAGGAAAAAGTCAATCTTGGCTCAAACAACTTGTCCAGGGACTGCGGTTGGAAAAAAGCCTTTTGGCTAACTCTGACACATTTTAAAAAAAATCATCTCACATAATTCTGTTTAGTGAATCCCTTCATAATTTAATATGCCAAAAAAATGAATTTTACTTATCGTATGGGTGTATTTTAAAAGCCCTGGTTAAAGACTCCTCCTCGGTTTTCCTTTTGACCTGTGGTGTCCCCCAGGGCTCCATCTTTGGTCCCCTTACTCTCTAGCACGATGCCAGCCGGTCATGTAATAATAATAATAATAATAATACATTTAATTTATAATGCACTTTACATTTGGATCAAATCTCAAAGTGCTATAGAAATAGAAACTCCAGATCCAGAATGAATAAATGAAGACGTATATATATATACATATAGTATATATATGTATATATATATATACTATATGTGTACATACATACACAAAGGTATACATATGTGTATGTATGTATGTATGTAAACATGCATACACACACATGCATATCTATACATATATACACACACACATCTACATTCATATACACACACACATATATACACTCCCTGTAAAATACATTTACAGGGAAAAAAGGGTCTGTTTGGCCTCAGAAGAGGAACACGCTCTATTGAATGACTTGTAGTTAAGACAGGATTGATCTCTAAATGAAGTGCAGATTAAAGTTGCTCCATCGACGTCCTTCTCTCAAACCCAATCATGAACCATCTGCCCAGGCTTTGTAACTATTGATAAAACCGCTCACAGATCGGCATGAGCGAGCGGCAGAAATCCAAACACAATTTCTTCCCCTCTTTAAAATCCAGTTAGACCAGACAGCTGAGAGCGAAACGTTGATTCCCCTCGGCTGCAGCTGGGTTTGGAGAGACAAAAATCAATAGAGGAAATAGTGCAGCGGAGAAATCACAGTAAAAGAACAAGTGGAGGGGAACTGCTGATTGGGGAAAAACAAACACCAGCAAAAGGTCAAGAAGGAGAAGTGGAATCAGTCCTTCAAGTTTAACAAATGAGGTCTCACACTGAGAGATTGGATAGTTCTGCCTCAGGCTCCGTTTACTTATATCCAAGAACATCCTTTTTTTACCTGTACTCACACACTCACACACTCACACACACCTGAGCAATCATCAGGAGTCCCAGCCGCACTATTATTTACTGCTTGTTGCTAAATCACTCAGACTTCACTATAAGGTATATCAATTTTATTGGCAAAATAAACTATTTATGAGCTGTTTGTTATCATTAAATCCCATGAGAAGGATCTCAGTTACTCAATACAACAGATATCCCAACATTTACAACAGATGTAAAATGAAAGTGTGTAGAATCTCTTTGAATAAATAGAATACAATACAAATGTATTTTTTAATGTTAGCTTGGAAAAAAGCCCTTTATATCGCCATAGGAGATGGGATCCTCTTCCACGGAGGCGATCTCATGTTTGTATGGTAACCTACAAGGAACAAACCGAACGACGGCGCCACAGTGAACTTTCCTCCTTTTAAAGTTACGGCTGGATGAATTGAGATCTTTCGGAGGTTCCGCCAGCGAGACTATCTTCTCACACACTTCTGCCTCAGTGATGCTCACACAACTATTAATCTCACCTTTCGCACATGTTCGGTCTAAATTTGCCTTAATGAAACCGTTTTTCACTTTATGGTAAATTCAGAGACATTAATAACTGCCCCAAAGACATAACTTATGCAAATAAATCATTTTTCCATTATGTTTCCTACTTTGTGAGGACATTAAAGGGTTAATTAGGATAAGTAGTTGTGCCTTCAGACATTCGGAGCTCTTCATAAAAATGTATTGTTTACCATTTCCATAGAAATGGGATTTTAAGCTGACGCTGAATGTTACTCATCTTCTACTTTGCATATATCCAAAACGTAACCATTAGTAGACTCACCAGAGGAACGGAGGAAATTATTCTGATGCAGTTTGATGTTTTGTAGGACGCTGGAGGGGATGCTTCATCTGCAAATGTCTCTGGTTGAATTATTGTTTTATGTCTGTACAACACCCAGTATCGTGCCGTCTAAGAAACTTCACTTTGTAGAATCTACACAGTGAAGTTTTTACACTGTAGATGATGATTCAACTTCTTTTTTTAAGTGAACTGTTCCTTTAAGTCCGGGATGTCAAACTGGATCACAGACGAGGCAAAAATTTAAATATGTCTCCCAAATGAGGGTCAAACTGGGTCAATATTTATTTAAAAACAGACTTAAATTAGCCCCCCAGACGTGTTATGACAAATCAATTATTCAGTAACAAGAACTTAACTCCACCCAGGATTACTTATATTAAATCAGAACAAACCAAGGGTATAGGGGGGAAAAAAAGTAATAGTAAGAGCTGCATTTCAAAGTTGCATTCTGGGATATGTAGTCATATTGGCTTTCTTGCTTTTTACCAATGGCTTTATTATTGTTTAAAATGTGACATGCAAACTCAAATTTAATAACAACCTTAAAAGCAAATCCTAACTTTTGACCAGTCCAGTGGAAGTATAGGACCTTCTCAAATGTCCATACCATGCAGAACCGTCCTCACTAGATACTGATCTTGGTCCTCACAAAGAGAGCATCACAAGCCCAACACATGCACAAGAAAACAGGAGAGTGGAAACGTAATCACATCACATTCTGCCGTCTGGTCTGCAGGAACGAAACCGGACTCGTTGGTGAATCATGCTTCTGTAACATGAGATCACTGAAGGAGTCACCATCTTCATCGTCATCTTCATCATCATCATCATCATCATCATCATCACCAACCTCTGCCAGTGATGCAGTTTAAGCAAAATACTCAGCAAATATTAAACAGTTTTCATCATTAATTATTCATCTTTACAAAAATTCAACTGCCACTTAAACCCATTTTCCACATGAAGCGTTTATAAAGATATTGGTTTCAAATAAAGGGATATTTAGAGGTGTTCATTTCTCTGGATGCACAGACCATTCTCTCCATTTCAAACTCCTTGCTTAGATTTCCATGATGCATATCAAACAGCAGAGCGGTGGTGATCTCTGCTTCTCACCCACTTACTCCCTCTTGTGTTCTGTTTCTATTCCTGTTGTGCAGCTCTGAGTCAAAAGGCCCTTCAGGAATCAAACGTTCAACCCAGAGCCGTTAATGATGCAGCTGACAGAAACCTGCACAAAATGACCAACACTTCATTGATACGCGCTAAAACAGTGACTCATTGCTTTTACATCCCAGCTTCAGGCTCCTCACTTTGCTGCTACAGAGGACGTTCATCCGCTCAGCGCCCACATGCTGCACTCTGACCTCCTCTGGGTTCATGAAGCCGCTCAGAAAATAACTTCACACCAGCGACAAAATAATCAAATATTTGTGAATTAAAGTGGAAAAGTTTCGGACTCAGATCTTCAAATTTAATCTTATTTAACGTAAAATACAAGTTTTTAACTCGACCTATGTTGACCTCCACAACAGCAACTATTGGAGTAAAATAAAATTTACTTTATATACAATATGGATCTGGCTCTGGATCTGGGAGTCAATTCATATGCACCAAATTTGGGAATGGTGGGGAAATAACAGGTCTTTCCCAAAATAGATCCAGTTCTTCCTCGCACTAAGGTATATGGGGGCATAAAATTGGAAAATTATCCATCATATACTTTTTTAATTGTACCCAGAAAACAGTGTTTTTCATATATAGCTCCCTCTAGTGAGTAAAATATGAACTACCAGAGTCAAATATTATATATACAAGAAAGATCTTCTGGAGTCAATTCATATGCGGCCAATTTGGACTAAATTGGACTAAACAGTTGTGAAATTATGTTCCAAGAACTTTCAGAGATAACGGTCCTACTAGTGTCGAAACGTTACATATGACTTTTTTTCCAAAATCACTCCAGTTCTTCCTCAAACTGAGGCCTCTTTAGGTATAATATTTGAAAATGATCCATGAATATTTGTTGAGTTTTGTCCGGAAAACAGTATTGTGGCTTTTTTTTCGAATAAAGCTCCCCCTAGTGGTTTAGGGTGATATGATCATATAAGATGGATCTCCTTAGGAAGTCAGTAAGGAAGTCTGCTGTTTGTCCGAAAAACTTTGTTTTTCTTAAAGAGCTCCCCATAGTGAGTAAACAATCAAAATACAGATTAAATTTTGATATATACAAGATAGATCTTCTTAATTTGATTAATTAACACCAAATTTGGACTTAAACGGACCAACCATTGAGAAACTATGGCCTGACAATTTTGGAGATAGAGATCTCTTTAGTGTCGGAAGTATACAACTGACCTTTCCCAAAATCACTCCAGTTTTTCCTCGCACTGAGGTCTAAGTGGTTATAAATCTTTGAAATCATTGATAAAACAGTTTTTGAGTTATAGTGCTAACATGAAGGATCTACAGCGGCGATGACAATTCCTTTATGGGTGATATAATAATGATTTTATTTATCAAACCCTTAATGGTAATCCAAAACCAACTGGATCTGTGTGAGAAAAGTATTTTTTATGATTGCGAAAAGTCTTCGCAATCATAGGAACTAAACGACACAGGGGATCCTTTAAGTTTTCGATAACTTTTATGTCTTATTGAATAAAATGATGATTTCAAACACATATTTTGGGTTTACTCATGTCGTCGTACGAAGATCCGACAAGGGTTTATCCCCGGCGCTGTGTGTAAACATGTATGTGTGTAACTGTGTTATTTGCATGTAAATCCATGAGCATGCCTACTTAATGAGTTAATATATATGAATATGAGACGAAGAGACGAGTTAATGAGGCGAAGGATTAAACATATTCCTTCCCTAATCCCTTTCAGAGATGTCAGATTTTATATGTGTTTATTATAAGTTTATTTACCTCCTTACATACAGTATGTCCATCATTTTACTTTGATTCGATTGTCTCTGCTGGTTTATATTTTCTTCCAGTGTCATAGGTTTCAGTTTCAATTTTGCACAATTAAGCTATTTTCCTTATCAGGTCCTCTGTATAACAGCAGCTCATACTACAAGACATATTATATATCATATATTATACTGGCTGAAGAAGACTCTTAACAACCATCATGCATGCTGACCTCAGTTGTCGCCACGGCAACGAGTACACAACGGTCAGAATGTTGCATATAAAAGCTATTAAAATGGCTAGTTAAGAGTTTTCGTCAGGATGGATGCCTCACTTTGATGGACACTTCTGTTGTCTCGTGGCTTTTGCGGTTCGTTTTTGTTAATGTGTTGAGCTGTGGTTTTTTGCAGCATGAGCATGTGAGTTTGCCCCTGTCGGCCATGTATAATTAGCTTTTTATACAATCATAGGTTTGGATTTAGTATGAGGTCGTTGAACACATCGTAGGAGAGAACAAAGGACCCGTTTAGTAACAAGTAGTCATCTGCATCCATCATTTTTAAGCTGATCTAGACGTGACCTGTCGACAGAATTAAGACAACTTCTTCTTCTACTTTCTTCTGCTCCCTTTCGGGGTCCCCACAGCGGGTCAACTATTTCCATCCACAGGTGGGTAGGATAATAGGTAACTGCACCAGTGACGGTATTTGTTAAGCAGGGGCCACGACTGATCTGGTTTGGAAATCAGTTTTGCGTTCCGCATATAGATTTGGCACAGGTTTCACACTGGATCCCCTTCCGGATGCAACCCACCTTATTCAAGAAACAAATATGTTAACGTATTTGTATGGTGTCGGAAGCAATGGCAAGATATCTGTCTTTTAATGTTGAACCGTATCTATGATGCTTTTTTACTTTTTCTAATAGACTTGGTTTTTGTTCCACAGATTACACAAAAGAACTGGAGAATGATTATTTCAATACAACCTGATTAAATTGCTGTCTAAATCCATATATAGAAACGAAGCAGTTTAAAAAGTTGTGAGAACCTTAAATTTGTGCTCAAAATTTATTATATCCATATAATTCATGTCGATTTTTTTGTTAATGCAATGTCTATATTTGTTGTGTTGAACCAATTTGCTGTGTTATTTTTTATTCCTGTTATATAATATTTTGTATCGTTATTAGATAAAAATATTTTTTGTTGTTCATCTCGATTAGTAATTAATTGATTGAAATGAATTAATCAAAATGGATGCGTTAAAACCTTTCTAATTATTACGTATTTGTATGCACGGCTAAGATGTACTTTGAATAAGAAAATAAAATATTAATTTTCTTTCAGAGTCCCTATGGTAGAAAATAATAGTTTGATTTTTTTTTCCCTCAGAATCTCGCGCTATTTCCTTCTGTCTCGCGATACTTGGTTTGTCTATATGAAGGTCTGCGAGACTTGTGACGGTCCTTTCTTTCTCCCGTTAGCCGTGAAGGTGCAACAGTAATCGGTCGTCCCGAGTCCGGGTTCATCCGACACCATCACCAACTGAGCTCAACCACCAGAGCGGCAACATGCCTCCCAAATTCGACCCCAACGAAGTCAAGATTGGTATGTTTTCAGAGTCAGGTGGCTGACAAAAGCAGACGGTTGTTCATAACCAACATGGAGTCGGTCGGTGTGTGCCGGCCTGCTATCGGCGCAGACAACACGGTAAAGTCGGGACACAGAACCCGGCCCAGAAGTCAAGAATAGTTTTTTACTCGATGCTTGCATGGTTTAACTCTTGTTTCTGGTTTATAAGATCAATCTGTAGCGTGTTTAGTAAGGAAATGTATTACAATTGTATATCATGAGTCCACGTGGTATAATCGAGCTAGCTGCTAATGGCTAACTTGGTATAATTGGAAAGAAGTCTTAATGTTGTCTAATGAAACTAGATTCAATTCAACAATGTGAAACATTAGTTGGCTGTAATAGATTTATTTAATTTAACTAGTATTTCAAAGTTTATCCATTAGTCAAACAAAACTGGTGATAGCTCTGCCAAAGAGGGTCGGGTTAACCTAATGAGTTGGACAGAATTATTAAATGTTAATTTCAAGTTCCAGGTCACAAAATGAGATCCAGTACAAACATGTATTGTCTAAATTTCAGCTATGCTGAATGATTCCATTCTGTAATATCACTTCTCTCCTTTCGTCTGGTAGTGTACATGAGATGCACAGGAGGAGAAGTTGGAGCCACCTCTGCTCTGGCCCCCAAAATCGGGCCCCTGGGTCTGGTGAGTACGGACTTTTCTTAGTGACTTAACCAGCCTCCCGCCACTATGCCTGTCTGTCAGAGTGACTGAGTGTAATCCAGTGGAGGCTCAGATTGACCCGGCTTTAGGAAACAGGGTTGCCCGAACTCATGGACAACTTTGTGCCGAAAAGTCTGGAACACTAACTGAGGTTCAAAAAGTTTCAATCCGTCTTATTTTACAATCTCGTCTAAACTTGAATTTTCTGTGATGTCTCTTCAGTCACCCAAGAAAGTTGGTGATGACATTGCCAAGGCCACAGGTGACTGGAAGGGTCTGAGGATCACCGTCAAGCTGACCATCATGAACAGGCAGGCGACGGTATGTGAGCGCTCCTTTTTTTTCGTAGTACGAATCCCTGTTTTCCACCCATCGTTGACTTGAGACACACTGCTTTGTTTCAGATCGAGGTCGTTCCCTCCGCCTCTGCTCTGATCATTAAGGCTCTGAAGGAGCCGCCACGTGATAGGAAGAAGGTCAAGAACAGTAAGTGACTTTGAAATCAAGTGGAAGAAGCGGACATTAATATATTTAACCGGGGAACAAAGTGGATTGACCTTGTTTCTCCTGTTTATTCCAGTCAAGCACAGCGGAAGTGTGACCTTTGATGAGATTGTGAACATTGCTCGACTCATGAGAGCGCGCTCCATCGCCAGGGAACTCTCTGGTAAGAGTCAGGACAAACGTCGACTACTCCAGTGATGTCACTGCATTCCTTTGTGAGAAGGGATGAATGTAGACTGTCAGTGAATCGAGTCATGAATCCATTTGTTCCCAAATTCAAGATAAAAACCAGTAAATGGTCAAAGAACTCAAGGGGGATAAGATCTCAGAGTGATAGATGATCAAACTACTAAGGTGCTTTTTACTAGAGCAACCTAGATCAACAACTTATTCATACGTTTTTGGAGTTGAAGTGTTTTTCTTTTTAGATTCAGGAAAGAATATTTTGGCTGCCAGGCATTTAAAAAGAATCAAACCGGTCTGAAGTTGATACCAAATCTATCAGGGATGTAATTGCTTTAAACACAAAGCTGGACTCGTCTGGAAAGATCTAGAAAGTCGAGGGGAAATCTTCTGTTGGGTTTGTTAGATGATCCATCGGTGGCATCTGATCCGTTACACCCCGGCCACTCAGCCTCCCGCCACTATGCCTGTCTGTCAGAGTGACTGAGTGTAATCCAGTGGAGGCTCAGATTGACCCGGCTTTAGGAAACAGGGTTGCCCGAACTCATGGACAACTTTGTGCCGAAAAGTCTGGAATAAGTCATTAAAGCTGAAAAGGAACCAGCGTAGCTCCAGAAATGTTTTATGAACTAAACCTGGTCCCTAAGTATCCTTTTGATAAGGGGCAAACCTGATACTTTGCAAAAATCTATCATTCCTTCCTGCTTTATTGACTAAAAATATTTATCCTTCACTGAAAACTTATATTTGTTGTTTCCCTTCAGGGTCTATCAAAGAGATCCTGGGGACTGCTCAGTCTGTAGGATGCACAATCGATGGACGCCCCCCCCACGACGTCATCGATGACATCAACGGCGGCAGAATCGAGTGTCCCTCTGAGTAAACTGAAGACATGAATAAAATGTTCATACAAAACTGAGCCTTTTGGTTTGTTTTAATCAAATGAATTAACACAACATTTAAAAGAAACTGTAGATTGCTGCGGACGGATCGAACATCACTTAACCCAAAAATGTCTGGTAAAGGATCGGTCTGGTAATATGTTAGGATCCATATTTGTCTTTTGATATCTGGGACTGTGAGGGAGAAAATATAAGATGCATTTGTGACAGTCTTGCTTCAAAATAATGTTCATCAATCAATGCATTCTACTGTGGGTCACATCCTGAAATCCCAAACACCGAAGTGGGAGGACAGAAACATGCGGCAATTTTCCTTATATCTCACTGGTCTGTACAGAAACTACGTTCTGAGACTGTCCAGACCTGGTAAATCTGGTAAGACCTGGAGTTGTGTACCACTGCTATGTGCAAATACTCTCACTGAGATGAGGATAGGATTTAAGAAATTGTATGTCAAATTTACAAGAACCCATAATTAGCCGCATGTTTAAAGTGCATTAAGCGTTTAATTAGACGGAACAGGTTTAAGATTTGAAAGTGGTCTGGAAATTTATTCAGACATGAAACCCGTTTCATAATCCGTTCAAAATCAAACTGGAGCCCAAATATGAAATCCATTAAATATGGAAAACAGGGCATTTCAACCTGTCCGTTAAGCAGGTGATCCAACAATCCAGCCCCTCACGCCAGATGTCGACACCAATTCTGTATTTCTTTGCAGAAAGAAATACTTAGTTTTGTATTACTACTATACACTCAACAACCATAACATAACCGAGTGAAATCAGAATAACATGGATTATCTGGTTGCTGGTCAAATATTAGGAAGCTGAAGCACGAAAAGAAGTCGGTGACGTCTAAGGCTTATTGATTTACATCGGGTGAGGTTTGTCTGCCTGAACCCACAGATGAAAACAATAGTGACAAAATGTCTGCACAAAATTAGGCAAAAGGTTTTATTGTTTGACTGTGTATGCATCCATGTAAAATAAACAGCCTGACCTTCAGGTGATTTCACTTCAAGAACTAGATAGTTTTCCATGAGGAAAGCTTTGCTGATTTAAATCCAATCGTCCCATAACTGAATGTTAAATGTTTTGAACCAAGCCCCCTCTCAATCCCTCCAGTGTTAGACTGTGACTGTGTTTTTTTAAATGAGGATATTCAGAATCAGCCTCTCGTATTTGACCTTCTGTTAATGACAACTACAAAACATTAACTGTCAAGGAACTCTTATGAAAAAGAAATCAGTATTTGTATCAAAGACAAAATGAGCGAGCAAAGACGAGGAGGTCCCTGTTGTCTTGTTTTGTTGTCGTGTTAGAAAACGCCGCTTCAAAAAAATTCTTATCGGATCGTGGCGGCTCTCTGATGACCGAACATCACATTCACGCATCACGTCCAGCCGGCGACGCCCCTCAGAGGAGGCATTTATGGAAACTCAGTTCATTCAGTCACCGTCGCTTAATCAGTTCTCCGACGACTCCTCCTCCTCCTCCTCTGCTTCGTTATCTGCCTCGGGCTCCTCCTCCATGCGCTCTTCCTCCTCCTCCTCTTCCTCCTCCCTGCTCTTATCGTTCTCGGAGTCGGCCTTCTTCTCTTTATCTTTGCGCCTCTGCTCGGTCACCTCCTTCTTTCCTTTCTGGCCCTTCTTGTACACTGGTGAAAACACAAACAGCCACCCTTTAGTTGAGAGAAATAACCTGAACATCTTTTATACTATCCCTGAGGTATGATGTAAAGGCCCTATCTAACATCTGCTTCACACATGGTGTGTGTTTATGTTGTCGTGGTAACAGTAAACATGTCAATCGCAGTCAGCCATTTGTATTGTATTGAAAGGTAAAGCTGCTGCCCAGGCGATAGCTTTCAGTTTCAGGACCCTTAAGATTCCTAAGATGGCGGCGGCTATTTACTATTGAGCTTTGAGCTTCTTCTTTCAGTGAATAGCTCTCTGGCCGTGTAGCAAAGCGATGAGTGTACTGGATTTGCACCGAAAATGCTGTCTTATCAGTATTTAATTATATGCACCAAAGTTTCATAACTACCGGGAAAGATACAGCAAAAGCAGCTGAGGAAACAAAAAATAAAGAATTCCAGCCCTAAAGACCGTTGGACAACATAAATTACAGTGAGAGTGCCAACAGGAAGGAAGAACAGGCAACAGGAAGTAAGCCTCGAGTGACAAATATAGTTTGAGTAATGTGAAATGTATGCACCCGGTTCCTTATGCAGTGTGCGTACAGCATCAACAGCCAAACACCTTTTTACTGATCGGGAGCGGGCGTGCTTTGACAGGCGGGCAGGTGCGAAGGCCCGACAAATGCTGTTCGCGGCTCTAATTTTATATCGGTTTTGAGGTGCAAAATCAGACCCATGTTATACGTCAGAACACAAATACATCTATCCGTGTCTTTGTGACAGTTCAAAGTCAACAGGGCAGACTGAGTATCGGGAACTGGGCGAGGTGGTCCGCAGACGCAGTCGGTCTGAGGAGGGCCGATACGAGCATCTATCACCTTTCATGTGTCGTCCAATCCTTAATGGCTCACAGATGCACTGACCTTCCAAAGCTTCTCTGAGAGGCTCCAGGAATCGCTCAAACTCCATTTCCTCCATCGCAGCCAAAACATCTCCTGCGTTCAGAGTTTTCCTCTTGGCTTTCATGGCAAAGTTGTTTGCACTGTGACAAGTAAACCAAGAGAAGAGATCTTCAGCATTAGAAGATGGAGGGGTGTAACGGAACATCTTTTTGTAAAATAGGCTCAATCCCTCGGATCTAAAATCATTTTGAGAATTAATATTTGACTGTTAGATTTTGTAAATGAGACTTTTCTCTCTCCTCACCAGGATGTGGCATACAGCACAAACACGCTGGCAGCTTGGGATATGGCTCTCCGGGCTTCTTTCGACACGTTCACCCCATCTGGGAGCTGTTTGGGAAAACAAACGTTGTGGAGGAGTTTATCTCGGATTACAAGCATTTCATCAGTAAACACAGGCAGGCTGGGAAAAAAATAAACAGCCACAATCCCCTTGCCACGGAGGTAAACAGTAACAGATGAAGGGGTGCAGTTTTGTGTAACACGGGGTCTCATTTCTGGCTCAATAAATAGAAAATAACAAAGTCCCAGATTGGATTCATGAATCTTTTATTATTGAATTAAATTGGAGACACATACCAGGTCATTTGTAAATATAATCATGTTTTTCTGATGCTATGGATCATAACGAACACTACCACAGATGTCCTGCTAGTGCAGTTCATTGAATAGGTGTCTTCACTGCGACGGGCATCTTGATGTGCACCACACATGTTTTACTTGTCCAAATTAACTTGAGGGGAATTTGACTGAAATATGAATACAACATAGACCGTAGACAAAAAGCGGGCTGTGATGTGACAAGGTGCAACCTTGTCACATCACAAGTGATTAGAGAAGACACAGAAAGAGCATAAAGAGTGATTTATTCTAATCTGAGCATGGAGTAAATTTAACCCAAGACCAAGTATTGTTCTGGAGGATGGAAAAAATTGTGGAAAGGACTTTACAGATATTTGATCAGGGACACGGCAGAGGAAACTCTGATGGAGGACTGCCGCGGTCAGGTCATACTGATTGGTGGTTTAATCTAGAGCTAGGGGTGAAAATTGTCGTTCAGGGGGTGTAACAGTCCTCCGCTTAATAGAGGATCTGTATTTTCATCGCCGGCCCCTGCAGCCTATACGTGGAAATGTTCTTGAGCAAGATACAGATGCCAAAAATTGCTCCCAATGTCATTGGTGACTAAATGGTTATCAGTCATGACGAGCCTTGCATGGTAGCCTCTACCACCGCCGCATTAATGTGTGTGATTGGGGGAGTGCTGGCTCGTGTTTTAAACCATTACCACATCACTTTTTGTCAAATTTTAAATAGGTAAGAAGATGGAAGTTGGGATTGGTTCAATGTAAATATGCTAAACAGAACATGTTCCACGGATGGGGGGAATTCCTCTCCAGTTAAATTTTTGGACCACAGCCTTTCTGCACCGCTGCACTCTCAATTAACATGTTTTTGTCATAAAATGATCAGACAGATAAAAAAAAAAAAAAGGTTAATTAATCTGGTCTGGACTATTCCATTCCATTTCCTGTAACTGCTAATCCGGATCAGGGTCACTGGGTTGGTGGAGCCAATCCATGCGGACATTGGGTGGGCGGTAGACCAATTCAGCAGTTCTTAACAGTTCCAGTTCTGCTGTTTGGTTTAGAGACTGTGGCTCCAACCAAAGACAAGAGGCAAAGCTAGAGGTGGAGTTGAAGATGTATGAGATTTCGCAAGCAGGTTCGTAAGGAAGAAAGGTAAGTGAAGAAAGTTTGCTTCCCACTGCACCACCGTGCTGCCAACACCTGAACTAGATTGACTGATGGATATAATATAGTTTCATTAATCTTCCATTAATCTTTGTCTAGACTGGAGAAAAAAAACAGAGCGAAAAGTAAAAGTAAAAAAGGAAGTATAATCTTCTAACAGATTTAGTAGTATCCTGTGGTGGATAAAGTATTCAGATCCTATATCCGAGAAAAAGTAAAGAAAAATACTCCATACAAGAAAAATGCCTGCATTCCAAACCTTTCTTAAGTATTAGAGGCAGAACGTAGTTTAAGTATCAGTGTAAACGTTCTTTACTTTTACACTGTAAAATGGTTTCACTGGGTGTATTACTATTCCATAGGGTGTTTTGGGATTACTGTATTAATGTCTTGGCCAGTGCTTCCACTCAAACTGTTCAAGAAGGAGGTAATCTAACTACTTTATGCTGATGAATAATTTAATCTATAGGCATTCATCATAGCTTGTAGATGGCATTGTTGTCCTGGTTTAAACAAAAGCCTGTTTTTCGGCTTTGTCAAATTTAACAAATAATCCAATATGAAGTACCTTTTCAGATTATCCAAAATTGAAAATCTTAAAAGGAACTACAAATTACTGCAGTTAGACAATTGTGGTGGGAGTAGAAACTACAATATATCCATCTGAGATGTAACGGGGTAAAAATATAGAGTAATATAAAGTAACTCTAACATGAAATATAGTTATCATATATCACTAGTAATAACTATATAATAATGTCACATAATTAAATATAAAACAAATCACATGAAATATTTCCTTCTTCTTTTCTTTCACTATGTCAAAGTACTTGTTTATGTCCTATATTTGAAAGGCTGTGATTAGTAACCTCTCCACTCACTGCTTCCTTGATGATGCGGGTGATGACCGCGTTCGGAAGGTTCAGGTCTTCTGGCCTCTCCGCCATCCCTTTCTCACAGTCTACCAAGCTCTGTCCGCCGTCAGCACACCGCAGACTGTCCGGTCCGTCACGGTTAACGGCTGTAGTAGAGCAGAGTTGGAGCTAGCTGCTGCTAACTGATACGCGCAGACGGACGGTGATGTGCTAGCACGAGCTACATAAAGCTAATAGCTAATGTTGCCAGCTCGATTAGTTTGTTTGTTTACGTGTGAACAACAGTGTACTCGTTATTCTTAAAGACGTTACAATTTATCTGATCGATTAGCAAACTTTCACAGGAGTTGCACGCGATCCAAGCAGGGCTGATTTGTTTTGGGACCTTTTCCCGCGATCCTTCCAAGCATGAGCACTCCTCTCGCTCAACACTCAACTTTGACCTCTGACGTAGGCAACGGTAACCCACTTAAAAGTCGAAATAAAAAAATGTACTACGTAAATATTAAAAAAGAAAAACACGTTTTTAGAGGGCTTGAAGCGTTTCAAATAACGGCTTGAATTTTACTTTCATTTTATACCTCCCTAATATTTTTAGGTAATATTCGGGGAGTACCAATCAAATAAAAATGATAAACTAAATAAAAGTGTTGCATTAAAAATGTTATTTAATAAAAGTATGTTACTATACAAATGAAATATTGAAAGTAAATGGCAGTAAAATGTTTTACGTATTATACATTTTATATTATGGGGCGTGTCAAGATAGAGCAAAGAGTAATACTGTCCCGCCCTTGAATTTGATTGGTCAATCCAGGTGCCACACCATTAATTAATTAATTAATTAATATTCCTTTATTCGTCACATAGTCATACAGTACAACATAGTGAAATTACTTCTCTGCATTTGACCCATCCCTGAGGGAGCAGTGGGCAGCCCC
Source organism: Lophius americanus (assembly GCA_037951165.1). Taxonomy (NCBI): domain Eukaryota; kingdom Metazoa; phylum Chordata; class Actinopteri; order Lophiiformes; family Lophiidae; genus Lophius; species Lophius americanus. The sequence goes on along the minus strand of JBBDHG010000107.1, from coordinate 1,566,353 downwards.
TCGTGGAGCGCCCGGGGAGCTAAGGATTCAGGGTCTTGCTCAAGGACCCTACGACAAGTAGACCCTGGTGGGATTCGAACCGGCTACCTTCCGATCTTCTGATTGGGAGACAGCCGCTCTACCCACTGAGCCACAGCCGCCCCATTAGACAGAATTATTGGTGTTGTCTAACAACAGCCCATTTAGAGGCGGGCCCGACGTTCAAATATGACAACAACACCAACTGTGATTTCGATGATTTCCTCTTCTCTTTGGCTTTCTTTGAAGTTATATTTATTTTCGAGGATATAAAGATTAAACCTTATAAGCTTTATATCAGAATTGTTTCGGCCTTCATTTCTTTTGTCATTTGTTGGACAATCTACACCAATAAGCCAAAACACTAAAAAACAATAATCAAACAATAAGATTGATTATCTTTTTACCATGGGGCCTCAAGAGGGTAGGATTTATTAGATAGCACATGAATATTATATGTGTTGGAAACAAAAACAACAGCCACATAATAACTTTGATGGACAAATTGGTTTGGCAAAAACGACTGGGCCAGAGCATCTCCAGAATAGCAGCAACATTGGTACCTGTGGGAAACCAGTGTTGTCGGATCCCACAGAGCTATAGTAGCATCAATTGCTGAAAAAAGTTCACACTGTCTCTGATAGATAGGTGTAAAACACACGGTGTTTTGAAGGCAAAAGGCTGATCTGCGCAATATTAGAAGACACTGTTACCGATGTTGATATATAAAGACACATTTGGTAAAATTAGGGCTGTCTAATTGAAAGTTTCTGTTAGTGTATTAGAAGCTGAACTGTATTCATTTTTATTTTCTAACATTCCATGACAGTGAGACCTTCATACCTGTACAGGGAGCAGGTCCGTTACCATTCCAGAGGATGGCCCAGCAGAGGACGTACTCCCTACGCCAGCTTAGGAAGCTCAACTGGCCTCAGGTGCTGCTGATCCAATTTTACAGTGCAGTAATCCAGTCTGTTCTCTGCACATCCATCACTGTTTGGTTTGGATCTGCTACCAAACAGGACAGAAACAGACGACAACGGACTATTAGATCTGCAGAAAAAAATCATCGGATCCAACCTGCCCTCCATCCAGGACTTATTCTCCTCCAGAGTCAGGAAACTGGCAGGAAAGATCACTGCAGACTAATCACACCGCGAACACAGCCTCTTTCAACTTCTCCCCTCTGGCAGGCGCTACAGAACACTGTTCGCCAAAACTACCAGAAACAAAAACAGTTTCTACCCACAGGCCATCGACCTGACCAACAATCAAACCAGTGTCAGTGTCGTACAATAACCTGGTTCACCCCATTATACAATAACTACCTCCAACTGTCATTACTCTGACATCTTTGCACTGTCATATATATTTATAAATACATATTAATGCATATATATTTATATATACATATTAATGCATATATATTTAAATGTATATACCCTGTACACAAGATCATCTCAATTTGTTTATAATTTGTATATTTGTTTATTGCCTTGTCAATTTCATTTAAAATTATTTGTATGACATTCGTACTCTGAGAGCTCAGTTAACCCGAGTCAAAGTCCTTGTATTCATATACAAGGCCAATAAAGCTGATTCTGATTCAGGCGCCCATGTTGTGACATGATTTTACAGGTGATAAGAATGAAGAAAACATAAACATCAACTGTTTCACTTTATGAACCTGCACTGTTTCAGAACCTGGACTATTTTAATGTATGAACCTGGACTGTTTCACTGAATGAACCTGGACTGTTTCACTGTATGAACCTGGACTGTTTCACTGTATGAACCTGGAATGTTTCACTGTATGAACCTGGACTGTTTCACTTTGTGAACCTGGACTGTTTCACTGTATGAACCTGGACTGTTTCACTGTGTGAACCTGGACTGTTTCACTGTATGAACCTGGACTGTTTCACTGTGTGAACCTGGACTGTTTCACTGAATGAACCTGGACTGTTTCACTGTGTGAACCTGGACTGTTTCACTGAATGAACCTGGACTGTTTCACTGTGTGAACCTGGACTGTTTCACTGTATGAACCTGGACTGTTTCACTGTGTGAACCTGGAATGTTTCACTGTATGAACCTGGGATGTTTCACTGTATGAACCTGGACTGTTTCACTTTGTGAACCTGGACTGTTTCACTGTGTGAACCTGGACTGTTTCACTGTGTGAACCTGGAATGTTTCACTGAATGAACCTGGACTGTTTCACTGTATGAACCTGGAATGTTTCACTGTATGAACCTGGACTGTTTCACTGTGTGAACCTGGACTGTTTCACTGTATGAACCTGGACTGTTTCACTGTGTGAACCTGGACTGTTTCACTGAATGAACCTGGACTGTTTCACTGTATGAACCTGGAGTGTTTCACTGTATGAACCTGAACTGTTTCACTGTATGAACCTGGAATGTTTCACTGTGTGAACCTGGACTGTTCCACTATGGGAACCTGCACTATTTTACTGTATGAACTTGAACTGTCTGATTGTATAAACCAGTAAACCTGTAAAGCGCTTGTTACGTTGCCATGACAACACATTGGAAAGAATAGTAGTTGTAGGAATATGAGTAATAGCTGGGCTAGGCTGCAGCCCCTAAAGCCCTGAACAAGATAAGCGGTTAAAGATAATAAATTCATTTGATTTTGCATTTATTTAATGAAAATTGCCACGTTGCTACGGTTACGGACTGGATTGAGAAAAGTTTGTTATTAGATGGCTGTTTTTTTTGTTTGTTTGTTGCAATATCAGCATAGTCCCAGTCAAGCTGCACATGTTGGTGTATATTTTTTTGCATCCGTAAACTGTACAAACTGTGATCCTAGACACGTGCCAAAAGATAATTGTCCAAAGGAAAAGACCGTGTGAAGTAGATGAATATTTCTGAAGTAGTCAGTGTGCCGAGTGTCTGTGGAAACAGATGCGAACATGAAAGCTTCACAACACACCAACAAACCTTCAAGACGTCGCACTGAAGTGAAAATGCTTCCGTTTTCCCATCCAGGGATCTTTTGCAGTGTAGAGATAAATCTTGTGAACTCTGACTGGGGCGGACTTCCAGCCCAGTTTCCACCATCGTTTCATTCAGCGAGGAGAAGGTCGGGGCTTGTTGGGGGAATCAGGTACTTTGGTGGTTTCCATGGAAGCTGGCTCCCTCACACACGCAGGAGGTTTGCATCCCACACATCGTAAACCGATGTTGTCTGTGAGAGGCAAACTTCCCCGCCCACCAGGGTCAAGCATCAGCGGTTGTTTCCAGGCAGCGATCAGGGGTACCAAAGTTTCTTCAGCTTTAGTTATCTGTGCTGCTGGAATAATCTCTGCTTCACACTCCTTCTGCCCGTTCCCCCGACACGCTCTCCGGTTGCCGCAGGTGGAAAACAAACTCGCAAGACTGTCAGAGCTATTAAATGGAGTGATTTAATTTTTTCTTTGTTTTTTCTTTTTTCCCAACCCATGTTCACTTTTTATTCGGTCGTTTGAAAGATATCGTGAAAAGTAGTCAACAGATTCTGCCGAAATCTCCTGCAGTTGTGAATCATGGTTTTGCAGACAAAGGAAGCTTGACAAAGCTTGCAGAGCTGAAACTCTTTTTAATCATAAATAAAATTAAACTCATGCTGTTCAATGCGACTGAATGCGACCAAATCTCCCAAATATAGAAATCGAGTTGGTCACAAGTTAAAAATATTTGGGTTTTTTGTTATTGATTAAAAGTTGTCTTTTAAGTCTCACGTAGCAAACATGGTCTCCGAGATCAAGGTGAAGCTTCTACTAAGCTTTTCTTTTAAGGCAAGAACGCATCTTGTTTACTGCTGGACTATGCTGACGGTTTATTCATGGGTTCTTCTGCTGACTGTTGGTGTCGTCCATCATTAATGCCTTCAGACGTTCACGCTGTTACTCATTCCTCTTTGCTTTCTCAGTGAGAAGTCAAAACAAATATGCTCCAAAAATGTCTTGCAATTGATTTTTTGCAGTTGTCCCTGGATTTGCTTGTTTACATGATCCACACGCACTATAAATATTATACCATTGTGTGTTTTTATTGTTACTTGTATCTATGTGTTGTATTTCTACACTTTGTAGTTTTTGGGGTTTTTTTTTATGACGGGTTCTGCTGCATTCTTGGCCCGGTTGTTCTTGTAAAAGAGATCCTTGATCTCAGTGGGCTTTTATTCTTCTTGTTGAATAAAGAAAATTCCATTCAGTCACTTTTCACAAAGAAATGTCCACTGGCCAAAGTTGTACACTGTAAAAAAAAAAAAAGAAGGAGAAAAAAATCTGTATAATTTGCAGGAATTCTGGTTGCCAGAACTTTGACATAAAAAAATAAACTCACCGTGTGCAATACATCACATAAATTACCGTAAAAAACAGATATGATGTCAACCTGTTTACCGGTTAATTAAGTTAATTAATTAAAATGACAAGAAATTACAATAAATTTAGATTTTTATTTTTTTTACAATGATAAATAACATTATTCCTCAAATAAAGAGAATATTTATATCATCTTGTGACTGTACAACAACCGTATACTCCTGCTGGTTTACAGTGATACACTGTCTCTTAATGTTTCCATTTGACAACAGTAAACGTGATTTCTACTGACAGCTTTTACAATGGAGATAAAACGCCAATCAATCAGGACATGTGTCCGTAAAAAGTCTCACAAAATATCCCAAAGAGAAGAAAGAATGGCCAACTATTTTGACCCGGAATGTGACTTCCTGAAAATCTGACTGGAGAGACTTTTATTTTTACAGTTACATGTGACTGAGAAAACCCCCTTTTTGATTATTTCATTATCTGAGTTTAAATATGAATACTGGATCACTTTTAATTTTCTTCAACGGATAGATAGATAGATAGATAGATAGATAGATAGATAGATAGATAGATAGATAGATAGATAGATAGATAGATAGATAGATAGATAGATAGATAGATAGATAGATAGAGAGAGAGAGAGAGAGAGAGAGAGAGAGAGAGGGAGAGAGAGAGAGAGAGAGAGAGAGAGAGATGTAGGTGGGGAGAGAGAGAGAGAGAGAGAGAGAGAGAGAGAGAGAGAAAGAGAGGGAGGGAGGAGAGGGAGGTAGGTAGGTAGGTAGGTAGAGAGAGAGGGAGAGAGAGAGAGAGAGAGAGAGAGAGAGAGAGAGAGAGAGAGAGAGATGTTTATTTATTACATATATATATATATATATATATATATATATATATATATATATATATATATATATATATATATATATATATATATATATATATATATATATATATATATATATATGCATATGTACTGTAAATATATATATATGTTCACAGACAAGACTCCGAGAACGTGAAAAACCAGTCAAAAGCCTGACGGTATGACTCGACCCGCTGGAGATCACATTAGGATCATGTTTTTGTCTGATAGTTGTTTCACAGAGACACTTTTTCACTGATGGTAGTTTGTTCAATATTTTTTGTCAAATTTGAAAGCAGCTGTTGGGCTCCAGCCACCGTGACCCTGAACTAGATAAGCGGTTACAGATAATGGAGGAATGAATCAATCAACAAAGTTTCAGCTAAACTTTGATCTCAGTTCACGTCTGTAACATTCTGTGTGCATGAGGCTCACTATTATTCAACTAACCTATTTTTCCAAGCAGGCTCATAATCGAGCCTCTACCTAGTTTTGCTTTTTTCTTTCTTTTTACCATGCATGATGCTTAATTTTAATAATAAGCTAATATTTACATAGTAAATTTTTTCATGTGTATTGATTTAAAAAAAATGTAAGGTAATTGATTATGTTTTATAAAACCATTTGAATTACCTTTAACATATTTGATTGATTAGAGTTCGACTATCTCAGTATCTCACTACTCATTTTAAGTCATTCTTTTGGGCATTTGGCGTGAAAATGCATGTTTGGGCAGATTTCTGGCAGATTGGCCAGTTCACCTGTAAATTATATATTCCAGGTTCACCAAACTTTACAGCATATTAACCATGATAAATAGTTATGTTTTTTGATGGTTTAATTCATTTAATACTGATTTAATTTGGTGTAGTTTCCATGGAAACTTGGTGTTTTGGGCGTTCCAGACAGTTTATCAAAAACTACAACTTTTTACTCCACCATACTCGACACACTTATTTGTTTGGCTTTTTGAACATTACGACCTTATCAAAAATGTTATCAATTTGTATTTACAATGGAAACGTGATTTTTACAATGAACATAAACTGTGGTCATCGTGTCCAGAGTATTTCTGTCAAACTGTACAGTCTAGGTTCACCAACTTTACTCATTTATGAGCCTTGATGAGTTATTGTGCCTTCTGAATTTTATTTAATAACAAGATTTATTCTGTGTGTATCTAGTCTCACGGCTTTTACATAATATATATCAAATTATACATCAAAATGTGCGGCTTCATCAAGACCAATCTGCAATTTGTTTTTAGGAACAATAGGCATAAACAATTTTCAAAATTTTTTTAAAGTTATTGTCATTATGTGGGTGAACAGAACATTGGGCATCAATAATGGATATGAAATAATGGAAGTTTCAATCGCGCTCGTCACATTTTGACGTCACTATTCCAAACAGCTTGTTATTTAATTTTATGCCGATTTTAACGCTGCCTAACACGTATCATCACAAAAATTTAAACCTCTCTAAGATATGCCAAAATCTACCTAGAGGATAGGATTTCATCTGGAGCCGTCTGTTTCTTTTCACTTCCTGTTCTGGTCACAAACAAAGAAACGAACGAACAAACAAACTAATGCACAGGTGTGAAAACATAACGTCCTTCCGTCGCAGAAGTAACAATGGGAATTTGTTCAAAAAGCGCTAGGCAATTATCAGTGCAAAAATGTAATAGTTATATGTCACAAGAACATCAAAATCATCTACTCAAATGTCTACGACATCAAAGCCACTGAGAATCATTACTTTTGCCATTACCATGCTACATGGTCTGGCCCAAACTTCAGATATTGTTCTGCCACGTTTCATCCTACAGTCAGGTTCACCCGGTGAAACAGTCCAGGTTTATACAGGTCTTACATTTCATCATCGGGAAGATATTAGAATGTTGGCGGAATTTTAATAGTTTAATGCTAATTGCATAGTGTGTGGTTTCCATGGAAACAGGTTTTTCAGTGACTCTGAAGGGTGGTAGCTTTCAAGAGATCCACTTTTGATTCTCCCGGCGTCATAAAAAGGTTTGTATGCTGCACTACTTGTGTTTACACCTAACCAAGACCGAGATGTTTCCGAAGCATGAGCGACCACACCATCCACCCTCCTGCCTCAGACTGTATCCTCTAGTACCGGGTCTATACTAACGGACACCGGCTGCGCAGTGATCGGATCTATTTTCTCCAGGATGGCTGTGGTGCGGCTCTCTATCCCACTTGCCTGTGCACAGCCGCCATCTTGAATTTTAATGATAATTTCTTTAAAAAAATGTGTTTCCTGTGATATTTTCGTTTTGGGTCCCGTGCCAGTTTTGGATACTTTTGAAGGAGTGGTGTTTTTTTATTTCGTCGTTGTTTAACAAATATCACCTGGTGAGTGTTTTGTGTTTGTTGTTTTCGACTCCAGGCATTTAACGCGTGAAAATGCTCTCAGCTAAAGCTCTTTAACTGCTGGCTGTTATGATAAATAACATCGTCTGTGCTCATAAACTGGTTATCCACTTGTTTTGATCGTAATACACACATATATATCCGCCCATAAACTTAACTTCAATTTGCTCATGAATTATATTTACCCTGCCCTCCACATCAAATGATCTAAGAATGCTAACCAGCGTTAGCCGCTGCTAATGCTAACCAGTGTTAGCCGCAGCTAATGCTACCCAACGTTAGCCCCTGTGGCCAAGCGGTTTGCAGGTTGTTAGCATCATGCTAACTCGTCCCCTGCTATTCACCTGTGAACAAGGAACTATTTTTTGTTTTGTGGCTAAATATTTGATACACTATAGTTTATATGAATAGTAAGGAAACTGGCTTATGTGTATATGATTTCCCATGCTGGCTAGCATCAAACTTCAGCCGGACGCTAACCCGTTCTCCCGTCTAAAGTATTTATGTACAGCGGTTGTTTTTGATACGCATTCTTCATATTAGATCCTACAAAGTGATCGTGGACCCAAATTGGTTTGTTTGTATGTATATTAATTATGTTGGCATATCCAGGAGCAGCTTCTGGTGAGTGTTGTGGTTCGTATACCATTTTACTGTTGCAATCTTTTTTTACATCTCTGTTCCACTGTTTGCGTTTATTTGCAACTTATTTCAACTGATAATGCTTCAGTCTTGGTGAGTGGAATTAAATTGCTTGATGTTAATTGCTGGCGATTGCTTCCCGGCGTCGCCTAGGTATTTAGCTTCCATGCTAATGATGTGCATGGGTGGAGAGGCGACAGTTAGCAAACAATGCAGGCTATATAGATAACTGATACAATCTCGGCCTTAACTGTCGGCGTGGCCTTCCGGGTTTCCAGTCTTTCTTCATCTTTGTGGTTTGCTGTATTTGATTGTGGCTAACTTTTAAGCTTTTTAAGCTTTTTTTGCTTCGGTTACTAGTGACATTATTCTCTTAGCGACATATCTGTACTCTACAAACTACCCATCTCGTATGAAAACATGTACAAACATTTATTGATGTAATTATATAATAATGTTTTATGAAAAATGCAGCATTTCATTATATATTAGCGATAGCACCGAGGGTATTTCTGTTGCACTTGTCAGTAATCCGGTTCAGTATTTGGGGTTACCAGTAGGCGGCGCTGCAGGATCAGTTTTCAACTCGGCACTGGTTTAAATCGTTGCCAGGACTCGCGAGAAAAACAGGTTACCAGCTCCATGGAAACGGACACAGATGACTGCTGCTTACCTACCACAAAGTACCCACTATGCATAACATTATAACCACGAGCTTGTGACATGAATAACATGCGTTGTGTCATCATGATATCACCTGTCAGTTTCTTGGGATATAATAGGCAGCAAGTAACTTTCTGGCTTGAATTTGATGTGTTAGATGTAGGAAAAAATGGCAACTTTAAGTATCTGTGGCCCAAATTGTATGTCAAGATTTAGTCAGATCATCCCCTGGACTGGAAGTCTTGATGGGTGTTCTTGGTCTGCAGTTCTTAGCACCTACCCTACAATTTTGGCAAGAAAATTTTGGGTGTATAAGGGAATTTATTTTGTAATTATTAAGCAATCATTAAAAAAAAAACAATTCAACCTGTAATTGTACATTCTATATCTTTCTTTGAAGGCACTGAAGCATGTCTGGTTCATAACAACACTTGCATTGCACGCACACACACACACACATACACCTCACTTGCACTTTGCACTATGCTATATACTATACACTACAAAACATGTCCACATCTGAACATTTAATTGAATTTAATTTAATTGTACATAATGCTATTCTGTATTCTGTAACATGCTCTTGCTGCTGTAAGCCTGCAATTTCCCCGTTGTGGGACTAATAAAGGTTTATCTTATCTTATTGGTTAAATCATGACTCTAAGTTGTTTCTAAGATTTTCAATTGCAGAGATAACTAAAAATCTTGTACCGCAAGTTGTATTTATTACAAGAAGTGCAAATGAATATAGTGCTCAAATTGTGTCAAAAGGAAGTGAATTGTAAAGATCTATATTACAACAATACGAATGTTCGCCGATGTAGTAATGAGCTGGCCGATGTAGTAATGAGCTGGCCGATGTAGTAATGAGCTGGCCGGCTTGTGTACACATCTATTGTTCTTTGAACCATAGGTTAATAGTTTTAGAAAAGGTCTCAACAGTTGTGAGACCGATCTCTTTTTTCATCTGCATGTCTTGCATACATTACCTAAAATGCCACCTTGGCAAAGTAATTGAATGTGGGGATGACATTAATCAGTGTTTACTGAATACACATCTTTGGTGAAGAGTAACGTGATGTCAGCGGTGATGTCAGCGTGTCTTTGTGATAATGCGATGTGTTGTACAGGGTTGCTGTTAACGACGTCTGAGTTGAAATTGGAAGCTTCATGTTAATGAAGTTTCTATTGCCTTCATGCATTCATCATAAAGCTTGTTCAGTGTTCTCAAATGGTTGTCACAACTCTAGAGCACTCCTTGGTTAGCATTCTCTGGACTGTATCCAGCAAATGTTTCACAGACAGCATGAAGCATGTACGGTTTTTGACTTGAGTAGGGATGGGCTGTGATAAAAATATATCCCTTTGTTTTTTACCAGCACTTGGCATTTGTGTGGTACTATGACCAGCAGATGGTGGTCGTGTCTGTAGCCTGATATAGTTTATTTGCAAGTGCAATTAACCAAAGAAGAAGAACGCTCTATTACTTCAATCGCCTGACGTGTGGCTGTTCTAGAGTTCAATGTGGAACTCTTATAAAAAAGTAAATGAAATCAAGATCAGACAATCGTTTGAGAGCAAAGCACTCAGCAGAAGACATTTCATCTACAGTTTAACAATCAATGGTGAACCTTGTCAGCAGATGAAGTAAGAAAGTAACCGGACGTGGTGGGGGGTGATTCCGTCAATCCATCCATTTTCTTCTGCTTGTCCAGGTTAAGATCATCGTGACAGCAGGCTAGAAGGGCATTCCAGGCATCCCTCTCCTCAGCAACACTCTCGAGCTCATCCTGGGCGTGCCACTTCTCTCTGTAAGTTGGGAGATATAGTCCCTCCAGCGAGTTCTGGGTCCAGCACGGGATCTCCTCTACGTCGAAAAGGCCTGAAAGATCTCCAAAGGGAGTCGTTCTGAAGGAATCGTGATCAGATGCCCGAAACCACCTCAACTGCAAAGGAGCAGTGACTCTACACCAAGCTCCCTCTGGTTGTCCGAGCTCCGTACCTCATCTGTACGGCTGAGGCCAGCCACTCTACAAATGAAGCTCATCTCAGCTGCTTGTACCCTTGACCTCACTCTTTCGGTCACTACCTAGAGCTCATGACCATAGGTCGAGGGTTGGAACGTAGATGGACCGGTAATTTGAGAGCTTGGCCTTACGACTCAGCTTCTTCTTAACAATAGACCAATACAACACCTGCATTACTGCACAGGCCCGAATGAACCGCTTGATCCATCTCCCAGTCCCAACCCCAACGCCCATCCCTGCAGGTGGTGAGCCCAAGAGGGGTAAATGATATTCAGAAACTGCTAGATGGCTATCAAATTGTAATTTCCCTTGAAATACCTTTCCCAATCAGGGAGTGTGTACTCTTCTGTGTGGATGCAAAGGGTTCCATGGACTTTGGACTACAAGAAGTCTGAATTTGAATCATTGATGAATTTGACTACTGATGGGAGGATTCTTTTTGAGGATGGATGGATTTGCCCACTTTAAGGATGAATGGACAAATGTTGACACTGGATAGATGGATGCAGCGATGGGCGTTGATGACGGGTTGATGGACAGACCTTGATAATGGATGGACGGTTGGATGGATGGATGCATTTTGTTAGAGAACGCACTCTAGCTGTCCAGTCATCGGGTAGTGAGGAGGATCAGGATTATGTAAGCCAGTTTGTTTTGACCAGGTCATTCTTTGAAAATAGATTTTAATATCAGAGAGGACTTTACCTGGTTAAATATAGGAGCTGATCAAAAACAAGTTGAGTGTGTTAAATAAAGTTACCCATGTACGATGTTAAGCTGAAACTCTGTATTTTACAGCTGTGTAAATTCTTTGTTGAAAGAACTGGACCTAAACGCTATATAGACATTCTTGCTTAGTAATCAGAAGCAAATTTGCATCCACTAACTTGTATGTGATAATCCATTTCTATTCTTATTTGTGTACCACAAAATGTGCTATAGTATTAAGACTCAACAAAGATCTCCTAATCTCAGTTGTTAAATAAGCCCAACTATTCTATTATCTTAAGATCACGACTTCTTCTCAAAGCACTGGATGATTCTTGTAATGATTTTTCGTTGTATTGACCTTTTTCTTGTAATATTACTCCCTCTAAAACTTCCTTTTAAAGTAAAATTTCCTCCAAAGAAAACAGGCTCTTCCTCTTATATTCTGATGTTCTTTCTTTAATGTTTGATGATTCTCATAATAATCATTAGTAATTCTAACCTTTTCATGTCGTATCATATTTTTATTCTTGTAATATAATAACTGACACTCTCATCAAGTGACTCATTCTGATTATAGTAAAATATTTTTCATATATTATAACTTATAACTTTTTTTCTCTTAGTATTGTCAGTACAGACCCCAAAATGTCTGACATTATTCTCAGGATAGGACTCGTGATTAAAACATTTTCATAATATTACAACTCAATTCTTGTCCTACGGCCTTTTCTCTCAATTTTGACTTCTGTCTGTGGAACGAGAACTTTTTCAAATAATATATTGACTATTTCTTCCATTTATATTCTCATTTCAGATTTTTTTTTCCTCGAAATTTTCTCCCCTGACCATTTCCATCACATTTTTTCCCTCCGCTTTATGTAAATCAATTAAATTAATTGGATGGACACTGACTAATGTTTGTTTCTGCTCTACCTTCAGGTTCCAAATTCTAGACCCCAGTCTTCCCCACGCAAGAGTGTTTCCTCATCTCAGAGACTAAATGCAACGGGACCAGGGGGCTTGTGGGCATGAAGTGGCTGGGCGAATCCAAGAACATGGTGTTAAATGGCAGACGACACGGAAACAAGTTGACCAGCGAAACACCTGTGAGCCAGACTCGTTCCCAGCATTTACAGCGGGTATCCTTGCGTCACAACAAAACCAGAAATCGAAGATGTAGCCGCAGTAAGTGAACGTCTAAAGATGTTGTTTCCGTTATATTGGATGGAGTCTCAGTCATTCATGTACACAAACATCAGTCGGTGTTTGATGTTCTCAGGGTTTAACGCAGCCAGTCTAGAAGCCGAGAGACGCTACGTGCCCTCATCGGGAATGACTGCCAAGGAGTTGTGTGAGAACGATGATCTGACCACGAGCCTCATTCTGGATCCATACCTGGGCTTCCAGACACACAAGATGAACACCAGGTCCGCAGATAGGTCACGAGAGAAATTACAACATTGTTGTGCTCAGAGGGATGTTTCTAGATCACACTGTTCCACTCCTGATTTCTGCATTTGTTTGACTTTTTCCATGAACGCGTCTCCACAGATTTCGACCAATCAAGGGAAGACAGGAGGAGCTGAAAGAGCTCATCGAGCGCTTCAAGAAACACGACAACTTGGAGAAAGCTTTCCGAGCTCTGACAACTGGAGACTGGTCGAGAAATCTTTTTCTCCATAAGACGAAGGCTCAAGAAAAGCTTTTCAAGCAGCATGTAAAAATCTGTTTTATCAGCTCTCCCCTCTTTTTCATCGAGCGTCACAGCAGGTCGTACAGACAAGACTGCTAACGTTATGTTCCGGACAGGTGTTCGTGTATCTGCGGATGTTTGCCACGGACAGCGGGTTTGAGATCCTCCCATGTAATCGCTACTCATCAGAGCAGAATGGAGCTAAAATCGTGGCAACAAAAGAATGGTGAGGACACTTCTGGTCAAAACTGTCAGTGTTCTCTTCAGCCCGCTCACATCGGATGTATCAAACCGTTAGATGTGTATCTGTTTGTGTGTCGACCGTCAGGAGGTTTGAATACTCCCCCACTTCCTTGTTGGTTATGCTCCCTGATCATAATCCTTTTTTTGTCCAGAGGTTGTCTGACAAACCTTAAAAACTTGTTTCAGCGAACTTAACACATTACCTACGATTGATTGTTGTCAATCTGTCAGTTTATTTAAATAGCACCAAATCACAACAGCTGCTATCTCAAGGCATTTTCCAAAAGGCGGATCTCGACCGACTTTTCAATCTGCATAAACACAATAATCCTCCCATGAGCAAAAACTGAAGAGACACTGGAAAGAGAAACGGTTTTAACGGGCAGAAACCTTGGACAGACCCAACTCGGGGTGAGCAGCCTTCTTTTCTGACCAGTTGGGTTGAGAGAGAACGGAAGAGCAAGACAGACGGCGAGAAAATGCATCTTGTTTTGACTTTGCATTAGTGCTCATTTTGTCAGCTGTTAGTAATATAGTCTTACTATTGTTTCAAATCTCCTTATTGGTTTTTATCAGAGTTTTTAGTCACATTATTCTGTTTTTTAAACCTATCCGACATCTGCTGTTGTAGCTTGACAGACATTTTTACCGTGTTATTTTAAAGGAAAAGGAACGACAAGATCGAGTATCTGGTTGGCTGCATCGCCGAGCTTTCAGAGAGCGAGGAGAACATGCTGCTCCGACACGGGGAGAACGACTTCAGTGTCATGTATTCAACCCGCAAAAACTGTGCGCAGCTCTGGCTGGGACCAGCTGCGTTCATCAATCACGGTATTTATCCCTAGTATTGATTTGTTGTTACTATAGCAACATAATGCAAAGTGCTTTTGATTTGAACATCTTCTAGTCCGATTTTCTGGATTTTAGAGCTAATTTCTATTTTTTGTTGCTGCTTTTTTGTTTTTTTGTTTCTTTCAGATTGTCGGCCAAACTGCAAGGTACAATCTTAAACGACACCTGATCTAATAATTGTAGTGGAAGCTCTGTGCACACTTAATTGTCATTTTCTTGTTTTCAGTTTGTATCCACAGGGCGGGACACAGCCTGTGTGAAGGTTCTGAGGGACATCGAACCGGGAGAGGAAATCTCATGTTACTATGGCGATGGTTTTTTTGGGGAAAACAATGAGTTTTGTGAATGCTATACATGTGAACGGTAGGTGAAAGAAAGGAATGCTTTATAGAGAGAAAATTCATGCCGAATGTTGTGAAGGTCTTAGATGGAGACTTGGGTCAAGTCACACAAGCTGTATGGGGTCATTTTTGCATGTGATGACCAAGGCGGCGTTAGACCGTGACGAGCAGAGACGTGACATATTATATTATTCATGTCAAAGGAAGGCCCAGTAGTTTATGACAGCAGATCCGCGTCTCAGTCTTTTATTGATGTTTTATTTACTCGTCTATTTTGTGATTGTTGTTTTATAGACGGGGAACTGGTGCTTTCAAATCCAAAGCGGGTCTGCCGGTGGAAGTTCCAGTCATCAACAGCAAGTACGGGTTGCGGGAGACGGACAAGCGTCTCAACAGGCTAAAGAAGATGGGGGAAGGAAACAGGAACTCGGACAGTCACTCAGTGGGCTCCCACACCGACGTGGACTCTCAGGAAATGCCAAAAACACATCAATGTAAGAGTCCCCGAAAAAAAACTTGTAGTTTCCATAGTGAGTGTGAGAGTTTGGATCCTACATCGGAAAACTGGGCGACAGAGAGAATTCTTACAGTTAGTAGTATATACATAGTAAAAACATTTAAGACTTCTGTGACTGCATATTCACATATAATTATTATTATATTATCACCCCAGTCACAAAGGAGTCAAAAGTCTGTGTCCTTCTAGTGCCGGTCCAAACCTGGAGAAACGGGGAGGGTTGTGTCGGGTAGGGCATCCAACTTAAAACCCACCCGAGATTACTTCTATCCAGATGCCGATGTGATTTGATTGGTCCGTGGTCTTTGGCACACGCTGGGTCGGTTTGTGGATGATGAGGGGGTCGGCACCAGAAAGCCTGAGGCCATGTTTTTTTCAAGGGATTGTCTCCCCCAGGATGGGGTTGAGCTTTAACATCTTTGAGTATTTCAGGGTTTTGTTCAAGTGGTGGGAAAATGGACCATGAGACGGGACAGGTGTTTTGGTGCAGCATCTGCAATGACGAGGGTGTTTGTATCCGTCTGTCATGGGGAAGAGAGAGCTGAGTCCCATGGCGGGTTTCTGGTTTAACCAGTCAGTTTGCATTCCAACCCTCACCTGTGTTCACGAGCTCAGGGTGGTGGTTGAGGGCGTGGGGCTTCGGATGCATGCAGCTGAAGTGAGAGTCCTATTGTGCCTGCCGGAAATGCACGAACCTGTTAACCTCACAACGCCTTACACGGTGTTTTCCATCCCTCTGCTATCGCGTTAACAGGGAGTCAGCCCTGAAGTGAAAGTGCCAGATTTTCAGGTGAGGACGTCAGAATGGTTCGAAGATTGTCCAGAAATTTTGGACGTTTAACTCATTCATCATCTGTTAGAACGATTGGTCTCAGGTGATCGTGTAGGTGTGGAGGATGCAGAGCTGACAGGGTTAAATGTTCTGAGGTTTTGAGGCCGGTCGGATGAACTGGCAAAAAAACATTGGTTACGGCTGAAACACACCTGGTGGAAATTCCTGCAGCCGGCATGTTAATTGACACACCCCCAAAAATGTTTGTTGTTGGATAAGACGACATTGACCAGTCCAAGGCACACCGGTGTAATATGTCCATATATATTCCCTTCAGTTTTCTTCTCTGGGCTCGTCGTTATTAGGGTCGCCCAGGCGATATAGTCACCCAAATTCTATAAGAGCATAACCTGTATGGGAAGTTGGATTCTGTCCCTGGTGACAATAGACCCTGGACAACTTTTTTATCATCCAACCCACAACCATCTTGCCTAATTACTGTGATATGCCAACCCCGTCAGGTGGATGGATTATCTTGGCAAAGAAAAAAGTGCTCACTCACAAGGATTTTATCAAATCTATGCCAAACAATGAATATTTTGTGCCTATAATTGTCTTTAATCTCTAGCGAGCAGCAAATGCAACAACTTCACAAACCACATTAATCCCTGCATAGCTTTATAAATTATGCTAAATTATTGGATAAAAAAGAACTTTGTCATTATTGGTTTATTTTATAAATTACAAGACAGATGCAACATTAAATGACCGCCATCGGGGTTCTTGACAATTTAAATATAAAAATCCACCCCTTTATTTGGATCCTCCCCCAAAAATTTCCTTGTTTGTTTCACACATGTACAGACCTCCAATCAAGTTAGATCGACTCTCAGTAGTCTCAGTCATTTTTATGTAATCCTCCAAACAAATACCCCAGATGCTGAAGAAACCACTTCTTGGACATAGATTTAGAAAAGTGTTGCATTTATATTTTTAAGTATTCAGGGTTTCCATGGGGTGTTAAAAAACAAAATATTTAAATTATAGATAGATACCTTTTTATACTTTTTTTTTTTTCTTTTTTTTTTTAATCCCGTGGGAAATTCAGGTGGGCCAGTATAATCTGATAAAAACAGAAAATATTCAGAGCGTGCATATTTGGTGATAGAGAAAGTTTCAGGTTCAAATATACATATGCAAGGTCTTACATTTGTTTCCATTTGTCTTAGATATGTAAATAAATATCCTCTCAAAGGTGCAGTATGTAAAAATCTCTTTAAGTGGATTACTAACTATGTTTATTGTTGGTGTATAATATGCAAATAATTGTGTTTCTGCATTCATTTTTAAAAAGCCCTTTATATCTCCAGAGTGGGGCGCGTCCTCTTCCATAGAGACCGCCATGTTGAGCTGCCTTGTTTGTTTAGGGGTCTAGACCAGACTAACCGAACACCGCCTCTAGAGATGACTTCACCATTTAGGTTGAACCGACAGAAAGACAAAGACGGCGTGTTTCTCTGCTAAAAACCAACGAAGAAGATGAATGATTGTCTAACATGTGAACTTTGACCTGTAGTTTAACAGAATCAATACATCTGATTAATATATCACTACTTTCTCGTGCTGCACGTGTTTTTTTAGTGGTTTTCAGACAAGCATTTAAAAAAACAATATGGTCAATTTGTGCAGGAAAGTACCTGTAGAGATGAGTGTTTGTGTTGTCATCCAAAATATCTTTGATTTTATTTCTGCAAGTGTTATAAAATGAGTAACTTGCAGCATTTCCTCTTTTCTAACCAGCTGCCAGAAAAAGAACATCGACTGGCCTGAAATATAAAAACAGGACTCAATCCAGACAGTCTTTGTCCAGAGCCCTTACTACCTCATGTTCCAAACAAGGTCGTGTGAACAATAACAGGGTACCAAAGAGACTAAAATCCCAACCCAAGCCTTCACTAAGTAAAGTCCAGTTGCGGAGTCGCAGGAGGGGTGCGGAGCCCAAGGCGTCGGCCAAAGGAGAGACTTGTCAGCTGGGTCTCAGGGACTCGAAGGTTTCGCTGTGTAAAAGCGTCACCGTCAAGAAAGAGAGGGATGGTCGGGAGCTGGTGCAGCAGACACTAGGCCAGCAGGGCTGCCTCACGCGTCACGCTGCCAAGGAAAATGGAAACCAACCACATGTGCAAAGCGGGGATGGCAACCAGTGCTCAACATACAGAACTCGCAGGTCCACAAGGACCCTTGGTAAGGCCCAGGAAACATCCAGTGGTGTTAAGCTGGAGCCCAGTGCGATGGACGGCTTGAGCCCAGTCCCGGGTGGGGTGGTTATTAAAACGGAGCCCGCTGACATGGAGGAATACCTTCGCCAAGGGGTCGGTGTGGAGCCACCGGCTTTAGACTCTGGCTATGCCAGAAGAGGCTCGCTCTCCAGGCGGAAAAGGCCGTCCCGGCTCAGGAACGAGCGGACAATTAAGTGTGAGGACTCCTACGCTGAGCCTTTCATGCAGGTGGCTGCGGGCCACACCGCCAGCTTCTCAGATTGTGGTAATATGCTCTTGACCTTTGCTGACAGACACAGGGAATACACAAGGGTTGCAAATGGTGGCAAATCCCTCCGTAGAGACAAGGGTAAGAGCAGCTGCAGGACGCAGGACAAGGGGAAGAAGAAGCGTCGTATCACACGATACGACGCTCAGCTGATCCTGGAGAACAACACGGGAATCCCTAAACTGACACTCCGCCGGCGGAGGGACAGCAGCAGTAGCAAGACCAACGACAGCGATCCCATCTGCTCCTCCAGCCACTCTGCCGTCAACTCGGCGTCCTCCAGCAAGATCAGCATCAAGTTTAGCAAGGACCACGATAAGGACAAGGGCAGCTCGTACATCGCCAAACTGAATAACGGATTTGCACCCGTGGTCCACAGTAACTCCACCAAGCTGAAGATCCAGTTGAAGAGGGAAGATGATGCACGGAGGATATCCCAGACGAAGGCGGACCAAATGTCCTATAACGGCGGCACGAGTCAGAGTCTGGAGTCCAGAAACGGGGGACACCGAACCCAAAAGGCGCTGGTGGAGCCGTCATCTGAAGAGGACGACGACGACGACGAAGAAGGGGAGGATGACGAGGACGAGGACGATGACGAGGATGAGGATGATGACGATGACGAAGATGACTACTTTGACAATGACTTCGAAGATGACTTCATTCCACTTCCTCCAGCAAAGCGCCTCCGACTCATTGTAGGCAAAGACTCCATAGACATCGATATCTCCTCCAGGAGGAGAGAGGATCAGTCTCTGAGGCTCAATGCATAAGCTGTGGAGCTCATCACTCCCACCCGCTGTAAATAAAGATGACTCACTAATCAACTGTTGTGTTGATGTAAAACAAATACAGTAATTTAAAAACAAAAAAAAAATTGCTGAACGTTACCAGAAGGTGCTTTTGACCTAAAACAAATCTCTGTTCTTCACTTAACACCATCACATCCCATAAGTTCACGGTGACTCGCACAGGCCATTTTCTCTGGCATGTTGTCTGCAGACTTTGTGAATGGTAAACCGCAAGATATTTGAAGTGGGTCTCATTGTTTATTTCCGTCATATTTTCCACTCATTTGTGAACATTAAGGGAAAAACAACAATTTGTTTTAAGTTGAACTATTCCTTAAAGTGAATGCACTTGTTATATTCATAATGGACATGGATATTGTAGAAAGTGTACAGTATGGTGAATATCCCCTCTGTCTCATAGGCAGGTTTTTATTGAACTTATTGAATTATTTTTTTTCTTTTCTTTGTCTTATAGTTTGTCATTTTTGTGCGGCAATTCATGCGGAAATGCAGCATGTCGTCGGTCCAGAGGCATTTTAAGATCAGTCAATCGGTTCATTTCTAGGTGCCATGATGTCACTATCCTAGTAGAATTTAAGTAATGCATTAAGAGCTAGGGATGAGCGATTTGACCAAAAATAAAACTCACGGGATTTAGCGCCCCAAAGGATGTTTCTTCTGCTTTATTATTTTACCTGTGCTCAGATTGCTGTAAGCTGGAACGAGCTAGAGTCATGATATTTGGCCCAAACAATACTTCCTTTTTCCGGGGCTTTTTTTTTTTTTTTTTACTCTTCCTTTTGGGGCTGCCAGAAAATTCAACCTTTTAACCCTAAGCAAGCACAAGGGTTTCAGGTGGGCGTGGCTTAACCCTTTACCCAAAACACTTGCTCTTAATGATGTGACCAAAAGTCGCGAAAGAAATTCCACGTTATTTGTACGAGACAAAGATGTTCCGACTTGGCTAAGAAATTCACCAGTGAAAGCCTCTTACGAAAATGCTATTGTTTTTCTTTTGTTTTTTTTAACGGCATTAACACCCCATTCTTTGAAGTGGGGCAAGTGGGCGTGGCTTGTCACATACATGACATGGCGATGACATGGCGATGTTCCAACATTCCTGTGACGTCCAACACTATTCCAAAGCAACCATTGCGTTTATTTCTATCATAGATGACAATGGAGGGAAAGTGGGAGAAATAAACGCAGTTGTCGTCATTTGCGTTATTTGTGCGAGTAAACTACAATAACTGCGCTGACGTTCACACGAGCAGAGTTGCATGATGATTTTGTTTGGTTCGGTGTGAGTGCGACTTAAGTTGAAATGAATTCAATAAATTAAGGTCCAATAATATGAATTTGATAGCCAGTCCCATCACAGACCAGGATTAATCTCCTTTTCTGGATGTTTACCTCTCAACACTAAACCCGGAGTTCTGCGTCTCATGACTGACAATCAGGCTAAGAGATGTCGTAGAACATGGCAGCTAGCAGCCAAAACTCTGTGCAGGGGGCGGGGCTTGGCACATATGCCAGATTCGTCCAGCTGCCACCGTTACCCGGGTCACGATAGGTTAGATGCCTAGGAAAGCATTTTGGGCTCGTCCTGGAGATGAATTTATTTCCGAGTGTGTGCGTTAACCCTAAGCACCATTTCAATTGGTGCCGATGGGCGTGGCCTATCACCTCGTCACGCGTCGAAAAAAGTAGCATTTTCATAAGATCAACACCCTGGAATCCACATTCAAAATGTATTATTATTAAAATGTCATTTTTGTGTAAACGAAAGCCGAAACCACCACATGAGATTGCTGTTCTATGCGTAAAAAAACCATTGTCGCGTAAACAGCCCACCATCATCGTCTGTCCTCTGGTTGTATTGTTTTGCCATGGTGGTGGTGCCAGTTAATGACATCAGTGCAGCGTTTATGTAAGAAGCAAATTAATTTTAATCCAAATGAATTGTCGTATGAGTCCTCGGTATCCAATCTAAGATCTTAAGCCGCTTGATGTGAACCTAGCTGTAAACACACCAGATCCAAATTAGCCAATATTTCTAACATTTAATCAAGTCTGAATTTGTTGAAGGGGGGGGGGGTCAAATTGTTGAATTTAATTGTAATCTCAGGATCAAACGGAAACACAACTCAACATTCTACCTCATTTCATGGCAATGTGAGGATCTGTAAAATATCTACCGGCCCCATTGAGTTAGTTTACTGGATAACTCATGGTTCAAATACACAAAGTAGGAATAACGAGGCTCTGGTTTTCCTAATTAACAAAGTCATTCTTCATTTTGAAAACAAGGCTGGACTTTTTCTTTTCTTTTTTTTTTAATTAACAAAACAACTTCATCCTTAATTGTGAAAATGTATCTTATTTATTCACAGAAATGAGTCTTTCGTAGGTAATGACGTAATTATCTCGTACATTCGGATAATGCCGTTTTTCTAAATTGTAATCATCTTGTGAATTCAGAAAACATTTTCTAAATGAAATAACAAGTCTTTGTTTTTTTTGGTATTAACAAAAATGTTTTTTTTAAAACCAAGCTTGTTGTTTTTTTCAGTAACATTGCACTTTAGCATTGTTTATTTAGCATAGCATCAGTAAACAATGCGGTTTCACTAAATTACCCACAATACGATCTCGTTTATTTGGAAAACAAGGCTCTGTCTTTATGTAGGAACATAATTGTCTCGTAAATATGGAAAAACAAAGGTTTTCATTTTGAATTGGAAAAAACTTGGAAAAAAATGTATAAATCTCTGTTTATACCTACTTAATGGATTAAGTTTCAAACTTTAATCTGGATCCGTCATCCTAGTCTTCATCCATACGTCACGTCCACATAATCCCATTTGTATCCCGATTTAGTCCTGACCTGAACTGACCTTATGACATCATCGATTCTGACCTTATCCTGTTATCATGACTTCATTCTGACATCATTCTTTCTTCAGCCTGACTTCATCCCGATGTCATCCTGAACTAAACTTGGCTTTATCCTGACTTAATTCCGACTTCGTCCCGACCCACTTTTGACGGCATCCCGATATCATACTGATGTCATACCCACGTAATTCAGACTTCATCCCGATTTCATTCCAACATCATTCCGTCTCCATCTTGACGTCATCCCGACCTTATCCTGACTTAATCCCAGTTTCATCCTGCCTTAATTCCAGCTTCATTCTGACATTATCCTGACTTCATCCTGACTTTATCGCAGCATCATCCTGAAGTCATTCTGTGATCATTGTAGATTTGACATGCACCTTTCACACTAAAGAAGAAACTTTCACGTTTAGTGTCACATGCTATGACTGATGCCACACACACATGACTTCGATTCCCGGCGACGCCCTTAAAGTCTATTAAGAGAGCTGCAAACAAAAGCACACAATGTTTCACAGGCGGATCGGATATGAAATATGATGGAGAGGAAACACCTACTGTATAATGACACCATGGCACACATGCTAGCATGTTATTTTCAAACTGAGAATAATGTACAGAAAAACTGGCTCATGCTCCCTCTACACACACCTTTTTTTATTTCATCTAAAATTGACGTCGGATCAGAAAACCCATCAAAACGACACTTTCATTACCGTCTCATCATCGTGTTTGTTATCTTCTACGGTGCTACTTTTATTTCCCGACCGCTCGTTACCCTTCAGTCCTGTGTGACTATTACTAGCAGCATTATTTGCCCCAGGTTCTAGAGCAACTCACTCTCACCATCGGTTTTGTCAGAGCTTCTCAAAAAAAACTGTCGACCCAGCAGCATTCGGTGCCTTAACAAAGAGCTTCTTCGACACACCGAGACCAAAATTGTAGCCCAGTTAATCAGAGCGAAGGGAGCGATGATGCAAAGTTTCCTCCCTCGAAAAACCTGCCTGCCCCAGTCAGTCCTTCTGTATTTTATTCTGGCCCTATATGAACTGATCTCTCTCTCTCTCTCTCTCTCTCTCTCTCTCTGTTTAGTATGTACTGTTCATATCACCAGCAGCTTTATCTACGTTAGGAGTCCGGCTCAGTTTGTCCTTCCCCTTCGTCGGACGTCTCCATCCCCGCACTGTAAAGTGTTCCAGGTGTACCGTCTGTGTGCTCTTTTGTCCAATAGACAACTGTCAAGACTTCCAATCGATTCAACACGTTACAAACAGAGAAAAAACAACAAAAGAGAAAAAAATGTGAATAGCTGGAGGACATTTAGTGTCGGTAGTGGGGGACGTGTAAAGAGGAGCTAAAGACGGACAGTGTGTATATTGTCCAATATGTAAATCATGTGAACACATCTTGTACTTATTTAACAGTTTTGAATACTTGAAGACTATATAAAGTTTCTTTGTGACTCTTGTTTCCTGAGTGTTTTTAGAATCTAAAAGTTTAACACCTAGCTAAGGAGGTGTTCACCTAAGTTTTTTTAATTTTTTTATTTTTCTTCTGTACGAGATTTCGGTGCAATTATGAGATCCTCTCACTTCACGGATAAAGCCAGCATTTCTTGGACACAATGACAAATCAATCCTCGGACGATCTAGGGCGGGGGGGGGGGGGCGGCCGCCGTTAGCCGGCGGGCACTTAGTCTGAATAAAATTTGAACTGCAGGCACGCAGCGCGCAACCAAGACCCGTAGAGCGCCACTCGTCCGCGTCGATAGATAAGAGATGCAGAGCTTCACCTGCAGGTGTTTTTTTATTAACATAATTCACCTTAGTTTCCTCTACAGCACTAGACAGAGGGGGGAGGAGAGTCTCAACTCATTCTTGGACATTCATGCATTCATTCATTTTCTGTAAGCGCTCATATTGGGCATTCGATGAAGCTCTTAAGTTCTTTTCTGTCATTATTTGCTGTCTGTAAACATGTTTTTCTGGACTCTGCAAACGGACCAGCTGCCGGTCATAGAAGTTGGAATTTATGGTCAAATATCAATAAATATTTGCCTGTGATTTGATTTATTTATTCATTTATTTGATTTGATATAAATTAGTTGGTTTAATTCATAACACATTATATTTTCAGAGAACAATAAAAAACAACGACAATCATATTATTATGGATTTTATTATTTTTCTTCTTTTATGATTGTTTGATAATGATGATGATATTTTAAATGAATAACAGTTTTTTGTTATATAGTCAAAAAATATATATATATAAATGATGACTAAAACCAGCTGGATTATGTATATTTTTATAATTATATATTTTAGAGGTTAAATGTGGTATTTCTGATTCTGTTATACTATTGCTGTTTGTGACCATGATCTATTAATTTGAGGTCGAAGTAACTTAAATTGAAGTAAGATATTTCTGTTAAAGGACTGAATGCTATTTTTTTTATTTTATTATGGTATTTATTGATCTATTTATTTTCATTGTAGTTGTTTTTACTAAAACTTCTATTTATTTTTTGTTACTCAGAAGTATTTATTTCAGATTTTTTGAATGTATTAATTTGTTTATGTTAGACATATTATACTTCCCTGTCAAGTTCCACACTCATATTTATAGACTTGGGCGGGGGGGGGGGGGGGGGGGGGCTTACATCCTGGAGAGATGCAAGAAACACCAACCACAGGGGGAAAAAACGCCATTATTTAAGTTTGTGTGAGAGACCCAACAGGAAACAACCTGCTGAAGGACAGATGGTCCAGATGTAGAAGAGGTGAAGATAATCCTGATGAAGCCTATAGTCCTGTGTGTAGAAGCTTTCATAATACACATGCTGTATATATATATATAATAAAATATATAAATAACATACTTTATATTATACATGTGATGTGTGTGTACATACTGTATAATACACTCTACATATGTAATATACAATATGCTCTATATAAACTCTATATTCTTTAGTTTATCTATTTATATACAAAGAGGGGGTGGGACTACATTGTTTATTTTAAATGTAATGTTTCACAGGAAGTAGTTCATTATTGTAATGATTTCCAAACGCAAAATGTGTATGTATTTAATATTTAATGTGACAAATAGCTTGTCAGAAAAATGTGTCATACACTGTGATGGCTTCCCCACTCATTCAGAGCCACCAATGGATAGTATGAGAGGTGGAGTTCATGTAATTGACATTAGGAACCAAGGAGTACCAAGATGTAGAACAGTTAACTATTTATTCTGTTAATAATTATGGCACGGTCAAAAACTGTTTGTTGTTTCACTCAATCACCTGCCCTCTCCCTGTGAGCTTACCTATATCCTTTTTCCTGCCACACCCATGACAAAGTACTCAAACATAACGCTGCAACAAATATTCTGCAGATAAGAATTATTTAGAGTTTATTTGTATTGTGTTTAATTTACTGCTGCTTTTTTTTTTTTTGTTAATTGTTCTTTGCATAACCTCAACGCCTTTGCTTGTCATGGCAGTTAAAAACTATTAAAATATAAAGTAAGTCCCTTTAAAAAATTAAATGTATACACTATCTGTGGGCGTGGTCTCCTCGCTACAGCCCGCAATAGACCAGTGATGGTCAACCAATCCGGAGCGTCCCACTAAAAACTTTGGCCAATCAGGTTTGACGGAGGGCTATTTGAAAGCTGCTCGTGTCTGTGTTATTTACCTGCAAACATCGGTGTTCACGGAGCTTGTCGCTAAACCGAACCAGTTGGTAAACAATATCCGTGTGGTTTCTCTGAAGGAGCTTGTGGACTAGTTCCTGCAGACGTTAAACATGTCGTCTTTAAATGTTCATACCATGGTGAGTGAATTTAGTTTTACGTGTTTAGTGTAAAAGTTTAGCTAGCATCATCAAATAACACCTAATCCTGCTTCCTAATGTTTTTATTATTCAACCTTATATCACAAAGCGTTTCATAGTAATGTCTTAATCTTCTTTTGAGCCTTGCTCTCATTCTATTCGGCAGTTGTTAGCAGGATAACCCAGTGAAGGTGATAGCATCAGTAGCTAACACGCATGCTTTCTATTTGTTTGTATTTCATTTCTATGTTTTTATTAGCAACTATACAGCAGCATTGATTTCTGAATCCTCTCTTAAAATTCGACCGTTATTCTCCATCTTCCTGCTGTTTTCAGCTGCACAGAACCAGTTAAAAAATATGAGCTAGCATTACTAGCCCCCACGTGCTTTATGCTTGTTTATTTATGTGTTTATGATCCCACTTCACTCCAAGCAGCTTTTGTTTTTTCTTTTTTTAAATTTTATTTCCTCCTGAGACATTAACGTGACTGTCTTCCTCTTCCAGCAACTTCCAGCTGCAGATAATCCGGTGAAGATGACTAAAACCACAACAGGAGCACAGAGAAGAGCAGCTCTAGGAGAGATTACAAACTTTAATCAAGCAGCAGGAAACTTAAAGGTAACATGGTAGAATCAATGTCCCAGAGCACACACTCCCTCTCTTTCTTCCCTTGAAGAGTTTGGTTTGAAATGCCTAGATGGCAAGGAGCATGTCTCACTATGAAATCTGTTAATGAGTATCAGAACTGCATCACCGCTTTAGTCCTACCTCCACCACCAGTGACTATAGGTCTGGTGTTCTTGGGGTTGAAGGTCTGGCC
Organism: Lophius americanus; assembly: GCA_037951165.1. Taxonomy (NCBI): domain Eukaryota; kingdom Metazoa; phylum Chordata; class Actinopteri; order Lophiiformes; family Lophiidae; genus Lophius; species Lophius americanus. Next base: position 1,539,374 of record JBBDHG010000107.1, on the reverse strand, counting down.
ACTGAACATATTGCTTGCCATTGTAACAACATATCAACTTTGGTTCCATCTGACCACATGACTTTCCAGAGGTGGAAAAAGTTTAGACACTCTTTTCTTTCACAGAGGTGCAATTATTTGTGTAAATTATTCTGGTTAAAGTGTTTATTCCCCTTTTTGACTCAAGCACACATGAAGAAAAACTATATGTACTCATAAAAGAGAAAACAACCGGTGTGTGAGTAAATACAACTTGACAACATTGAAGTGTAATGTTATTAAAACTATTAATCTGTGGAATATTTAGTCACGTATTTAGGCTCCATGTCTGGAAAATGTCCCATGTTCATGACAAACGGTGCCATGCACTTTACATTCGGAAACCATTAGATTACAAGTAGATGACTCTGTAAAAGGGACTTCCCTGACATGTTCAACGCACCTTTTCAAGTCAATGCTGACGTTCAATAGACTTCCTGGTTTTTGTGACAGGGTCTGATGGGTGGATAAAACATGCCTTAAAGTCATCAGCTGTTATTAAACATAATCGTTCAGAATCTCCAAATTAACTTTGACCGATTTTACATAACCCAAGTTGATCCGTGTGTGTGTGTGACCCTCATTACATCGTAAGACTTAGTGTTTTAAAAATGACTTCATAAGAATTCCACTCGGTCTGAAATATAATGTGTGGTATATTGTGTTTCCACGCATGTCAATTCTTTAATCCAATTTGTTTCCTCAGAAGGCGGGACGAGCGAAGGCATCAGCCAAACCGTCTCTTGCCAAGAAAGTTGTACCCGCTCAGTTGGTGCGTCCAGAAGTCCAGGTACAGGCGGCTGCAGAACCGCTTCCTCAGGTGTCAGAGGAGCAGGCTGATGTCTCCATGAAGGAGGAGGAGGAGGAGGAGCTGTGCCAGGCGTTCTCTGAGGCGCTGCTCAGTGTGCCAGATGTGGACGAGGACGACGGAGACCAGCCACAGCTCTGCTCGCAATATGTCAAAGAAATCTATAAATATCTGCATGTCCTGGAGGTAACTTTATCTCCCCACACCGCCCAGAATGTCTCTCTGCATGGATCTGTCCTCATCAGTCTGTCTCCACAGGAGCAACAGGCTGTACGACCCAACTACATGCAGGGTTATGACATCACTGGACGCATGCGGGCCCTCCTCGTCGACTGGCTGGTCCAGGTTCACTCCAGGTTCCAGCTGCTGCAGGAGACTCTGTACCTCACAGTCGCGGTCCTGGATCGTTTCCTCCAGGTAAGAACCGTCCCACCAGTCCTGTCCTCTAGAATTTAAGCCGTGTGTGAACCTCCACCGCCTCTGTGCTGCAGGTCCAGCCTGTCTCTCGCAGGAAACTGCAGCTTGCTGGTGTGACTGCGATGCTGGTGGCCTGTAAATACGAGGAGATGTACGCGCCGGAGGTCGGGGACTTCGCCTACATCACAGACAACGCCTTCACAAAGTCCCAGATCCTGGAGATGGAGCAGGTGGTTCTGAAGACCCTCAATTTCGAGCTCGGACGTCCTCTCCCTCTGCACTTCCTCCGACGGGCGTCCAAGGTGGCCAATGTGAGTTTGTGCATCTGACTGAAATAATTGCTGGAGGCAGTGCTACAGTATCTGTTCATCCGTTTGAGCTCTAGAGGACTGGAGACAGTTAACAGTTTTAGGTGCACCTGCTCCGATCTTAGATCTGTTTAACATGGTTCCAAGGACGGGGGGGTGAGACATTAGATTGCAATTAAACGTTTTGTATGATGGCTTGACTACTGGGTCAAAGCATCTCCAGAACTATTACTACCTTCACAGAAATACAGTTCTTGCAGAGTGGGTCTTATTCTTACACCACAGCAGTTTATGAAATGTTCTGACGGTGTGCTGATGTCTCAGTCTGACGTAGAGAGGCACACGCTGGCCAAGTATCTGATGGAGCTGACCCTCGTCGACTACGACATGGTGCACTACCGGCCCTCTGAGATCGCCGCCGCCGCCCTGTGTCTCTCCCAGCTGCTGCTGGACGGGCTGCTGTGGGTGAGTCTGCCGGGAGTTCAGCCACTGGTTTTTGAAAAATGAAGCAAATGCATTTACAAACCCCTGAAAAGTAATTTGAACAAAGTCGAGTTGGATTTATATATATTTTTCTAAACAAGTTCCCAGCTATTTGTTTGCATTGATGTTACAAACCTGGTAAGTATTCAGTCAGTGGAAGCGACAAGGAAGCCTGGTGACACAGTAAAAAAAAAAAAAAGGTTCTCTTATTTTAACTGGCATAAGAGCAAAATGACAAATTTGAGGCGGCAGAGTCCAGTTGTCTTTGGTCTGAGCCACCGTCTCTAAACCATACAGAAGGGCTGCCCTCACTACCATCTTGGAAACTCTTCCCTTCACTCCTGCTGCTACTGTTCTACTGTTCTGTCACAGATAACTCCTGACAATCTTTTCCACCCTGCCATGTTCTCTTTTCTCCACCTTTGCTCCTTCATCCTCACCGTTCCACCTGCCTTCCTTTCATTCACACATTATCTGTTCTATACTTGCTGCCACTGACCTTCATTCTTCTCTCCAGCGCATACCTCCACCTCTCCAGGTTTTCCTCCACCTGCTCCCTGCTCTCACTATAAGAGCACAATGTCATCTGCAAACATTTAAGACCACTGACTCCTGCCTGACCCCTGTCAGTCGATTCATCACCTAAACATTAAAGGGGGCACAGAACCGATCCTTGATGCAGTCCCAACTCCACCTTGACTCCATCCAACTATAACACACTGACCTAATATACATAAAAGCTACAGAGACCCAGCAGCCCTCAATGCTTCATGCTTTGCAGAAATCTGTAATGGCTGCTCTGAACATAATTGGATAATGATATGGCCAATTACAATTTTTGCCAGGTTTGAAATTCCCAAAATGCGAGTTCAGCTAAATAATTTGCCTCTTAGTCGTGTCGTGTGTTTCCAGTCCCCCACGCAGCAGCATTACTCGACGTACGACGAGGCCCACCTGAAGCCCATCATGCAGCAAATCGCCAAGAACATCGTGATGGTGAATGAGGGCAAAATGAAGTTCCTGGTGAGTTTGGTTGATTTAGGTGCAACAGAACTTGTATTTGAGTCGAACACTTCTTGAATGCCGTCCTTCCCCCTCAGGCTGTGAAGACCAAGTACTCCAGCAGCAAGCAGATGAAGGTCGGCCTCATGCCTCAGCTGAATTCCACCATCGTCAAGAACATGGCGGCCCCTTTGCTCGCTTCTTGAAGGAATTTTTATTTTTATTTTTTTCCTTTTTAGCCAATCACGTTTGTCTTGCACATTATTGTAGATACTGATGGTTTGATACCAGTTTTTAATAAAATCTTTTTATTTTAATACAAATTCTGGGTTGTTCAAAACCCCTCACTTTTTCCTGGTTAAAGTGGCGGTACGGCAGATTTGCACCTTTAGAGTTCAGCAGCCGTCGTGTCGGCTGCATCGTGAGCCGCTAGTGGCGACCCAAAAAAAAGGAACCGCCTGGTTTTAAAACAGTTGTTGTAAACGGGAGTCAGACTAGATGATAAAATTTAAGCTTTTCTTCCTCTTTGGACTAGGACTGGTTTTAAACTGGATCTCGGTTGTTCCACCAGTGTTTGACGCAAGTGCCTTTTTTTTGTTTTCCCCGCATTTTTATATCCCGCCACCTAAAAGTGAACGATTTATGTCCGCCTGTAATCCATTTGTTTTCCGGACGTCGTCTTAAACTGTAAATACTATATGTACCAATCTTTAACCTTAAAACAGTCTGGTACTGGTAGCTTTAAATATATTTTTTATTTTTTTCCTGGATTTCTAAAGGCGACTCTGAGCGACTGAAGGATGCATCGGACTGACGGTACAATGTTTCAGGGATATGTTGTGGTTTTTTTGGGGGGTCCTGAGGTTTCCACTCTGTGACCATGCAGATGTTTTATTCAGTGTTGCTGTTTTAAAAACTTTGGTCCAGATTAAATTTCTATCTTGGCAAAAAAAGAAAATTCACTGAAGTGTCTTATTTTTGGCGCCCAACTTCTGTGGCATCTTGGGGAAGCTCTGATGTCACTTAAGGCTCATGCGGTAATATGGAATGTTCTGCAAACAGTTCAGAAACGGATTAATCTTTTACTAGTTTGGCAGAAATCCATAAAGCAAGTAAGATAGAACTACAACATAAGTTTAAAGTGCATTGCCTGAAAAGTTGATTAGAATTGCAGGGGCAGCAGGACCCTAGGAGTTGAGTTTATTTACGGCCCTGGAGAACAAGCATTTGTTCTATGATCTCAAGACCCTGAGCCTGTTTTAGGAGACGATGGTGAAGAGACCATGACCAGGATGTGAGGTGTCCCTCCTGATGTCCTCTGTGCATCTGGAGACAACCTGAGTGGATGACCAGGTTTTGGGAGGGACGCGCCAATTATCCGCTGTAGGTCCTTCTGTCTCGGTGCGGCACTGAAAACATCAGTACTTCCTGGGGGAGTCCAGCGCATCTCAGGGTTCACAGGAAGGACGGGCGCTGGTGGGCCTTCAACAAGCCTTTAGTGTTCACGCTTGAGGTCAGGTCCTCAAACGTGCCGTGTGACTAGGGGTTAGAAATAAAGAATTCATGGAAAATGGACAATTGCATCAGTTAAACTTTTTAGTAAAACATTAGAAGACTATTGAATCCTCATTAGATTTCTTATTGTATCTAGTGACAGTTTCTTTTGAGTGAGTAAATCCTCATATTCTTTAACATGCCAAATAAATCCTACTCATCAAATAGGACGTTCTTAATACCATGGTTAATGCGTCCTCCTCGGTGGCCCTTTAGCCCTATGGTATACCCCAGGGCTCGATCCTCGGCCCCTTACACTTCGGCCCATGCATGCTGCCACTCTGTCATAGGGACCGGTTCAGTCAAGTGGCCCACATTGTTCAATAAGGAAGAGACTCAAAATGTGTTCAACCAAACAGTTGAGCAGAACGTTAGAGGGTTAAGCTGTTTTAGGGTTACTGGGTAAACTAGCAAGGACCGCCACAGAGACAAACGGCTATCAATCGATTTAGAGTCAACGGTCCACCTGGATTGTATTTCTGATGTCAACAGTAGGGGAGCCCATGCAAACATATAAAAGTCCCAAGGCAGATTTGAACCTAGAACCTTCTCCCGCTGAAACATCAGTGCTACGATACTTGCATGAACTCTCAAGAGAAAGATAACTTTCCTGATCATGGCATATCAACTGTATGCCACATCCGTTTATGCCGAACATAATAATTCTGCCTGAAATTGTTTTTTTCATTTTTTGTGGGGAATGATTCTCCTTTAATTCAACAAAATTACTTTCTTTCCTAATTAGAAATTCCAAAATGAGTTCACCTTTCCGACACAAGAGGTCTCCTACTACATTCTCAGCATATGAGCAAAGGCGTCAGGTTTCCACGTCACACCCTGTGTTTGCTGATCGGACCGGCACTCTGTTCAATAAGCAAAATTCTTAGAGTGTTTTGTGGAGCTGTTACGACACACCGCTGCCCCCCGCAGCGTCTCACGGCTCAGATCAGACTGGCAGGCGGCATCCAAAGAATGTCCAGCTGGACATATTTCCAACGACACAGGAACATGCAGTCGATCCACTCAGTTGAAAAATTGCACAGAGAGACGGCCGAGATGTGCCGTTTGTTCTAGCAGCAGAAACAGAACCACTCAGCATGAACTCTGCTGATGTTGGAGGAAAGAGGTCAATGAGGGGACAAACTGAGGGCAATGGTGTCAAGACTTCCACTTGACTTTTCAGGTCCCACCACAGCATCTCAGCGGGGTTTAGGTCCAGACTATGACTGGGTCAGAACTTTCATTTTTTGAGCCATTTAAAGGTTGACTTAATCTTTCATCGCAGAAGACTGATGACCCGACATTCTCCGTCAGAATGTTCTGATGTTCAGAGCAGAATAAATGTTTCCCTGAATGATGGTGTTTCGTTCCGGTCCTGAAGCATCAAAGCATCTCCACAACATTCCAATGAGACCTCCATGTTTGACCGTAGGTCTGAGGTTCTTCCAGTGGAATGCTGCGTTTGGTTCACACCAGATGGAACAGAACCGATGTCTTCAGAGAGTTCAAGGTTCCTCTCATCAATCCTGAGAAGATTCTCACATGCTCTGAGGGTCATCAAGGTGTGTTGTGGGTAAATTCAGACAAGCCTTATTGTTCTTCAGGATCAGCAGTGGTTTCCTCTTCACCACTCTCCTGTGATGTCATTTTTGCCCGGCGTCCTTGGAATATTGGAGCCATGACCTCTGACCTATGCTGTGGTGAGACAGGCCTTCAGATCCTCAAATGTTTTCATTTGATCTTTGGTGACTTCCCGCATGAGCCGTCACCGCTGCTCAAAGAGGAATTTAGGAATGTGGTCCACTTCTATGAAGGTTCACTATTGTTCCAAGTCTTCTCCATGTGTAGATAACGTGTCTCACTGTGGTGCAGTGGAGTCCCAGAACCACTTTGGACCCCATCCAAGACTGATGGATTGTTAACCAACCTCTAGAGCTTCTTTTAATTTTGGCAGAGTGTGGTACTGGTGAAACTTACGATTCAACTTCCTGCTTCTGAAGATGTTCTGATGAAGTGATGATGCGACTGAACAGAGCTGGCAGTGATCAGGTCTGGGTGGGTCGAGTCCAGCTGGAACCAGTTCGTAATGCGATTTGGCAGTTTACAGGATTTTGTCTGGAAGTGGGCGGAGACTATTTCAGACTTGTTCAGTCAGTGGGATTCTCCTTGAGGTGATGACCTGACTTTGACCATGTGACGTCTCCTTCTGCAGACAAAGTCAATCAGGCCACTACGCTGCGACGTCATTCCAGTGAGAGAAGAAGCGGTGGTTGTGAGTCAGAGCTGACGGTGCTGCTAATCTGGAGCGTCTGTCATCAAACCGTCCCGTCAGTCCCTCTCTTTGTCCGCCATACACAGGACAGTCAGTTGGTCAGCTCCACAAGGACGGCCCGTCTGCCTGCTGTGATCACAGCTGGACCTTCATGACAGGCAGCCTGTAGAATAACGCCTTCTATTACAGCTCACGTTCCCTCCGCCGCTCCGATGACTCCCTGTGCTGTGGCGTGTGAAGGAGCATTGTCTTCATCAGCCTGACTTCATCCTCCTCCTGAAACCACACTTGTAAATAGTGTCAGATGGCAGCAGACCATAACATTCAGAGCAGTGTATCTATGCAGCAGCTATGGTGAAGAATCTTAAATACCGCAATATTTATGGTCAGAAGATGTAGAATTGATCGAAATTTACTGTGAAAATACAAACATTTGGTAAAATTTATGAAAAAAATCAAATAATGTACTGATCCAAGCAATTCTATGTGATCAGAGTTAAAGTATTAATCTGTCTAAATGAAATATTTCATCAGTAAAAGAACTTGAATAAGCAAATTACTAAATTATGTTTAAAAAAAAGTTTGAATTGATTGTAATTGGCTGTAATTTAATGTAATTAACTATGTGAATGAATCGTTATTTACCGTAATGCCTTGTACATAGTGATTTATTATTTTTATGGCAAAAATTCTGGCAACTAGAGCTGTTGGTATTTTCCTGTGAATTATACAGATTTTGTTTTGACAGTGCAGACGGCCTACATCGACTCAAGAAACGTCTTAAACCTCCACCATGGAGGTCATGTTTCCACGTGTTTTTATTTGTAGGACTACAACCTGGTGGAAGGATGAAACCTGTGTCAAAAAAAAAGATTCAGGAGTTTCACCGTAATTATTGGAAATGCCGGAAAATGCGCACTGAAATTTAACCGGGCTTTCTCTGGTCCATGTGCCACCCTTCCACCAGGTCTAGTGTAAATCTGTCCAGTAGTTTTTGTCCAATCCTGCTGACAAACAAACCAACTACAGAGCTTGTTCCTCCTCCAACACATTATTTTTAAACATTGAGTAATCAGGAAATAAGATTCTATAAAGACGATTAGAATTAATGTTAATCAGAGACATATCATCCAAGATTTAAACGTCTTAAACATCCACAAGCATATGAACTGCAATAATAAATGTTTTAAACACAAGCCATTATTTTTTTTGATATTTATTGGATACTACCTCTTTATTATTTAGATGATTCATTTGAGAAACAGTCACGTTATGTTTCAATGCCGGGTCATTATTTGGAGATAATAAGTCCTTATTACTAAGTATTTATTTTAAGATAGGCTACTAACTAATTCACAGTAAATAATAACTTATTATTTTAAGACAGCCTGCTTAATGTCCAGAGTAAACTTCCTTAAATGAACTTTTTTTTGTAATGCTTTATTGAACAGTTGAACAATAACATTACAACCAACAAGCTGATCGTAATTTATTTATTGTTTTAGTTGTATCGGCTTTTGCATTATTTGTTATTGATCTGTTTATTGTCTCTCCCGTGTCTTCCTTCTTTGTTTACCTGTAGCTGTCAGATGATTGGAGTGACGTCTTCAGCTTGCCTAGAATAAACTATTACTGTAAAGAATGAGTCTTCGTATAAAAATACCCCACAGGAGTATAAGTACCTCTAATGTGTACTTTAGTAGAGGGTACATGTACATGTATTTAGTTACTCTCTGCCGTGTTGGGATCTGTTGCGTGACGTCACGCGGGCTCTGCGGGAGTTTAGGGGTTAATCGTTAGTACTTGAATCTGCCACACGGGGGGGTCCGGAGGATCCTCCTGCTGCCAGACCTGATCTCCCTCTTCAGTCCGCTTTGTTACCAGAGTAGCAGAAGGTCACGCAGTCCGACCAGAGGTCCGTCCACGGCACACAGGAGCCTCACAGCACGCGCACAGGAGCCGCACAGCACGCGCACAGGAGCCGCACACAGGACACCCACTCAGGGACCGCGTAGAACTCTTCTCCACAGTTTAGCGAAGAAACACGTAAGTAAACTCCTTCTGCGGAGAAACTGCTACTGATGGAGCTGTGAAACACGAGGCCTTTGAGTCCGGTCGGTTCTGATCGATTATCCGTTGGTAGATTGATTGATCGGTTGTTTTTTTTCTTTATTTATGAGTGAGGTGATCGGATCTGATGATGTGGCGCCTCGGAGAGGGTTTATGTCTCTGACAAGATGAAGACGTTCTCTGTACTGTTAAAAAAAAAAAGAAGAAGTTAACTGGACCGAACTTCCCCGACAGTGTCTCTCAGAGAAGAACCTTTTATCTGGTGTGAAATGTTCCACATGAAAACAATGTTGTTTAAAAGTTTCATCTGCGTGGGTGGAACACGTTGGTTCATGTCAGTGGGTCCAAACACAACCTGGTGTTGTTTAAGTTCTTGGAGCCTGATCCGGTTCATCTCCAGTCTCTCACTAATCTTAAACATTTCAAAGAGTTCTAGACACTAAATCTGTTCTGAGAAATGTCTTCAATATGTTTATATACCTAATCATTGTTATGAAAACAACAACAACAACCTTTAACTTCATTATTGACAGACTTAAAATCATTACTGTGAGAAAAAAAAATCTCATTTTATGAATAAGTTTCTCATGTTTGTTGGTTTCTCATACTTTTGGACTCTTTCATTATTTTGAGAAAGTTTATTTTTGTTTGAGAAAGTAGCTCCAAGAAAACTCATGTATATTGAAAATGTTTCTCAATACAATATTTAACAGTTTTCCAACTTAAGCTTTCTTATTAGAATCTCAATATTTTGAGAAAGTATTTTTTCTTACAAAGTTTCTCATTAATTTAAGAAGCTTCCTCATAGTTTTTGAGAGTCCTAAACTTTATGTTGCTCACAGTTCTCGGAGGCTGTTCCAGTTCATTTCCAATATTTAAATCCAGTATTTGATCATTAATAAACGATCTGATAATAATGTATTAGTTTCATGCCCTAGAAATATTTTTTTTTTTGAAGGATTCTGCTGTAAAACATTTCAAGCTGCAGCCTCCAAACCCATTTTTACTCCAGAGTTCTAATAAAAGGCAGAGTCTGCAACTTATTGTAACTTGGACCATCTTGTGACCAACTCAACCACACAGTAAGCTCTTCTTTGCTTTCATTTGAAGCAAATATGAGAAGACAGTCGGAAAAATAAACATCATTTAGTGTGAAGCTGGTTCCTATTGTGGAAATGAGACTGGAAGTCTCTGAACTTTGAACAATAGTGACATTGACTTCAGGGAGTCAGCGCTACTTAAACAACTACTTCACCAAAACTTATATAAACATTAAGGGACAGGACTCTAGGCTGTTCCAGGGGGTAACTGGACTCTCAGGGTATTCCAGGGGGTAACAGCACTCTCAGGGTATTCCAGGGGGTAACAGGACTAAGATTCTTCCAGGGGTTGACAGTACTCCCAGTCGGTTCCAGAGGAGCAGGACTCTCAGGCTGTTCCAGTGGGTAACATGACTCTCAGGTTATTCCAGTGGGTAACATGACTCTCAGGTTATTCCAGGGGGTGACAGGACTCTCAGGCTTTTCCAGGAGGTAACGGGACTCAGATGCTGTAACTGGTCTCTGACGCTGTATCAGGAATCTGACACTGTAACAGGACGTAACAGAACTCTGAGGCTTATCCAGCGGGTAACATGACTCTCAGGTTATTCCAGTGGGTAACAGGACTCTCAGGCTGTTCCAGGGGGTAACATGACTAAGACGCTGTAACAGGTCTCTGACGCCGTAACAGGACTCTGACACTGTAACAGGACGTAACGGGGGTTTGGGGCCGTAACAGCGGGTAACGGGTTTGGGCCTGTTCCAGGGGGTAACAGGACTCCCAGGCACTCACTTTCAACAGGACAGCTCAGAATTATGTCCTTGCATCCACAGTCCCATCATAGTTTGTTCTTCATCCCGTGACTCATGGAAAATGAAATCAAACCCTATAGTTTGGAATCATCAATGGTTTAATTTTCAGTTTGATTATTATTCGGGAATATTTCACTAATACTGGTATTCATCAGAATCAAGCTCAGTAGCTATTGAAGGGTTTTAAAACCCTAACAGAATCACCTAGTTTCAGCTACAAATCTAATAATACTGACTTCATCTTAAATTCAAGACGGTCTTATTATTTTTGATTACACGCTATTGAATTTCCTGAGAGCCCTATATAGTCTAACATTCTGGATAACCAGATCTGGAATATGACCTGGCTCTAGATCAGACTCTGATGGGTGTTACATCTTATGATGATGTCTTTGCGTAATTTTATCCGAGCATTGTCGGCGTTTCCCGTGAAGTCCGAAGCTTAATTGTTGAAACCAGGCACCTTTCCGGCAAAATAAATCTGGATTCAAATTATGACCCAGATCCTCTCCCAAATCTAATCTATTGCTCCTTGGACCTGCTTGGACTTACTTTTCCGAAAAAGTTTTAAAGTAAACCTGCTAGCAAAACATACAAACAAACGCTAGCTAGGAGAAGACCACCTTGGCTGAGAGTGTTTTTAATCAATTGAAAAATAATCAGTTCTGATTAAGTTCAGAAAAATTCTATATAGAACAGCTCAGTACTGAAGTCCTGCATTTTTGCTATTTATGGATCTTTGTTGTATTTATATTTCTGTCGCGATGGTTAAAAGTTGGATGCAACTCATTCTGGTGGTTGGTATTCTTTCTGGAGCATAACTGGAACAATATTCCTTTTTTTTCCCAATAGAACTCTACGAACATCAACCTACTACTTAAGTGGTTCATTTTGCAATTTGAGCACTTTTTCTCATTTGTGTCTTCTCTGTTTCTAGGCTCATTCTAGTGGTTGATTTAGCTCTGGAGCAGATTTCAAACACTATTCAGCACAACAGATGAGAACTGAGGTCATGCCTTTTGTTATTTTTGGTTTTCATTGTTTCGTTTTTTTCCATGGTTAACAATAGAATCTAGACTCGTTCCATGAATTGGATTCTTTTCCGTCAAAAATTTCTTGGTTAGGCAAACATAATGTGGAAATTGTCTATCCATATGTACACAAATATCACGGGACAGAATGTAATGACATGTCCATCATCATCTTATTTTATTTGATTATAGTAGAGATTATGGTCTATCCACATCAGCCCAGTTCTTCCTTCTATCTTCCTCTAGTGAAGAACACCAGTGTCGGATGCTGTTTTTATTTTTATAACGGGAACATATTTAAAATGTAATTTCTGCATTTAATATCTTTTTAATTGCTGGAAAGTCGAAAATCAGAACCAGAAGACTTTTAACTCGCTCATAATAAGATGTAAAGATAAAGGATTATAGTCTTTTCCAGACCACATGATCAATCAAACACATAGCTGCTAGATTAGAAAGATGAGTGGAATGGATCTCCTGGCCCATGCCTACGTCTCCGTGAAGGTCTGTGGAAAAGTTCTGTATTCTTGGCCTGATTAGAGAAAATGTTAAAAGTGGAAAATAAGTCCTGGATCCCATTTTTATTTGGATCTAAATTCAATGGTGACTTCTCTGGCTCTACGTCTACTGCAAACAAACAGTGAAACCATAGTGGTCATTTTCCCTAAGCTGAATCCTGAGGTGGTCCTCCATCGCCGACTGACCCGGGTCTGAAATAAAATACATCAATGTTGGCCTTAGGTTCCGTCATACATGATTCTGCAGGACTATCGGCGGAGTTCTGCCCCCCTTTTTCCAGCTGAGCGTTGCTGTTTTATGTTTTTGAGGACCGGCCTGTGTTACAGATGGTAATGTAGGTCGCTGTCATACACGGTGGCATCGCTGCTCTGTCAATACTTGAGCGGCCCCCCCTGCCCCCCTCAGAACTCTTCCATCCGTGGATCTTTTCTTCCAAACTCGAGGCTGTGAATCGCTTTAGCTGCAGGTTGAGCTTCTCTCTCCTTCACGGGGGGGGGGGGGGGGGGGGGGGGGGGGGGGGGGGGTTTGGGTGTTGTGTCCTGCAGCTGTTAGCATTTAAGGTTTGGACAAGAAGGGAGAATGTTTCCCCCCCTTCATGAGCTCGGTACCAGTTTGAGTGAATTCTGGGATTGTTAGCATGAGTTGAACCAAACTTACTCGTGGTTGGCAGAGGAGGAGGAGGAGGAGAAGGAGGAGGAGGAGGAGGTATTCATATCCTTGAGGAACGGTACTCCCCCCGCCCTGTGAAGTTAAATAGTTCATACAATCTCATTTATACCAGCGAGATTTGTCCCAACATGCCCTTAGGAGCCTGGCCCTTTAAGAGGGTGGTCTTATGGGTATTGTGTACCTGTGAAGTAGGGGATTATGGGTATTGTATTTTGTTAAGACATACTTAGTCACAGATATTAGAGCATGCTGGAGAAACTTTGTCCTTTCTGTTGTCACTTGCAGCCATTCAGTAGTAAGGCTGTTTATAAAGCTAAGCTAAGCAAGCTAGCCTAATATGGCCGATAAGGTGGCAAGCTACTATCATGAGGTGAAGGCAAAAACAGAAGAGGTAGTTTCTCATCGATCCTAAACTCCTTCTCTGGTCGCTTAACTTATATCTTTTCTCTTCCTACCAGTTTATATCGCCATTGTTTCACAAAGGCCGCCCGTCCGTCTTTTTCACAGCTACATGGAAAACGTCCAGTAAAGCTGCTGGGAGGTAACCGTTTAGTGCCTGAATACATGTATCGGTGTTCCACATAGATAGCTCATGTTGCATTTGTATTTCTCAAGTCCATAACATAACGCAGTAGGATGTAAACTGAGTGGTAAAAATCGTGGATAGAATCGTGATCTCAATCATTAGCAAGAAAAAATAGCGATTTTCATTTCAGCCAGAATCACCCGGCCCTACTTAGTTCTATAAAGTGTTTGCTGTTTCTGGCTAACAGTCGATTTTCCAAAGTGATCTTTCAAGATTGAAGACGATCAAGTACCATAAATTCCTGCCGTGTCTTGGGTTGAAGGCTGGCCACCAAGTTTGGTCCCGACCATTTGTTCATGTCAAGTCACGGGTTGTTGACGAGGTGGCGGGTCAATCGTGGCTAAAGAGGCAATCTCACATGCTGGCGGTTTCCTGTTCAGTGAAGTAGAAAAAAATGCTTGTGAATCCGTTTCTAGGTGTTACGAAAAGGAGAACTTGAGGTGAATGCTGTCGTTTTTTTTATAGATCAGTAGATCCATAGATAGATACATAGATACACCCATAATGTCTTTATTGATCCTGAGGAACACATAAAATATTTAGTCATACTTCAAGACCCGACCATCAGACTTCGCCTGACAGAAGAATTTGTTGGCCTCAGGCTAATCTTATAAAATCTGGCTACAATCATCTTGTCCTAGCCTGGAATTAGGCAGTTAGGGAAGACTTTGTCCTTAAATTGATCTGAATGGCATTGACAAGGACCAGATTGTGACTGCTAGACAACTGGGTCGGAGTACCTCCAGAACTGTAGGTCTTGTTGGGTGTTCCTGGTCTGTTTAAATAAAGTAAATGCTGATTCTGATAGGAAGGTGAGACCCTGGTAGTGGGCATGTCCTCCAGGTGTGTTTGGTTAATTTGCCAAACCAAAATGGAGAAAAAAAACTACAGATGCAACAATTTTTGCTGGCTCTGAACTCCAGCTAGCTAAGGCTACTCTTCTATTGTTAGCTGCTCTTCTAACGCTAGCTTTTAAATTGCTATGTTTCTCAGGCGATTAAATTCGATGCGTGTGATTACGTTCGTTACGCCGAACTCTTTCGGCGTTGTTCCGCCGGCACTCCTTTTGTCCTTACGTTTTGAAACGGAAAATGAACGTGTTGATACAAACATCCAAGCGGGATCGTGGCTTGCTCTGAGCTCCTGCTAGCTTTAGCCGCCCTGCTTACGTGAGCTTCTTAACTCACTAAGTTCTTCGGGTTGATTAAACCTGAAATGTGTGATTAAGTTCGTTGTGCCGAACATTTTCGGGGTTGTTCCCCCAACAGCGTAGTTTGTCCTTACTGGTGCTATAAATTGCGAGCTTTGCGGGGTTTTTTTGTTTACTTGTGAGATGTTTGGAGCTTAGGTAGCTCGTGTTTGGTGTAAGATTACGCCGCATAACCAGCCTCCAGTGTCTCTGCTGGGCTGATTGCTGATTTCATCAAACGTGGCCCCCCCGGCGCCGATATATATCGCCGAATAATATTCCAGTGCATGTTGAGCTTGTTTGTTCAAGGCCATTATGCTGAACCCGTTGGAATGTTTGTCGACAAGGCCTAAATAATTGGGTGAAATGGAGATAAGTCAACTGCCACGGGAGTTCTGTTTGGGTTACCTTTTCACCTTTGGGCACTTAAGGCCTGATAGAAAGGCGCCAGAACCCAGTGACGTGACAGAGCTGGGTCGGTGGCAAAAAGGGGGACCTCCACAGTATCAGGCAGGTGGTTTTAATGTTATGGCTTATTGGTGTATTAGTGAAAGGAGGGCCTTGTGTCACAGCCGCTATATTAATCTTTCTAGAAGGATTCTTCTGTTTCAGCAGACATGTTTGAGTTATCTGGGGGAAAATCCCTGTTTTTTTTTTTGTTTGTTTGTTATTTTAATCTCAAGAGAAATATTAGAATATCACGGAAACTTTACCTCGATACAATACTCGAGCAAATAAATCCTCTGAGCTACCCACCATCTGCATGTAGGTAACAGGAGACGAGTATCGTCTGAAGCTGCGACTCTCCCACTGACAATAACCTGTTCACCCTGTTTGGAGGAATTACCCTGAAGCCAATCGCGGCTCTGGAGGAAGAGCTGTCACGTTTTCTGCCGCGCCGCAAACAACAGGGGAAAACTGCAGTTTAAGCCGAGCTTAGTTTCCGTTTGATCAGAAGTTACTCTGGAGAGAGGCATGACTGCATCTGATGAATGAGTGCCAGTCCAGAGAGAAGCTTCGGACCCATACGATGATCTTTGGTGGTTTTCTTTTATTATCATATGATAAAGACTGTTGAGAGATCAACGGCGAGACGCGCTGGATTACATAATCCGTCATCTCACGCTGTCGTTTATTTAGTCTCAGGCCCAAAGGCACCATCCCGCTGCTGCAAACACAGTTTGTTTGGTTTCTTTATTAGATAGGATGACTGTCGCTGCAGCCGGGGCCACTTCTCTGTTTTTATTGATTCATTTGTGTGGGTTTAAAAAAAATAAAAATGAATAGCCTTATTTTTTTTTCCTAATTTCAATATATATATATATTTTTTTTTAAATGAATGTTTTAATATTTCTGGCTGCAGCTATGGACACTTTAATGTACTTTTATGATCTATATTTACATGTTTTTTATTCACACATTTTATTTTATTTTCAAAATATTTATTAGCTCCAGCCCACATAATATTTTTGTATTTTTATTGTGTTGTTTTTTTTGTCTATAATGTCCCTTGTTGGTATTAGTCAAGTTCTGTTCTGCTGAAAATAGTCCCTAATTATCTACAAAACTATGCTGAGTACCTGATTTTTTAAAATCAATATATTTGTCAGGACAATTATGTCTTCTGTATTAATCCTCCTGTTATGTTTCATAAGTTTTTATATCAGAAATGGGTCGTAAAATGAAAAAGAACATCCAAAAAAAACCCCAACTGCAGACGTCTCTCACCTCGTTAAAGGTGAGATGCCAAAATTCCACCATTGTGATGTCAGAGCCTGATCTCTAGCTACCAGAGGTGTTTGTTTCCAGCTGCTGTGGCCTAAAGTGAAACATCTAGATATTCAGTTCAGGAGGGTTCATTAGTTCCTTCAAACTTAAAGATGACCTCCATGTTTATTAGAACCTCATCAGACGGACGATTAATTAACTAATTCATTAATTAACCATCGACCTGGAAGCAACAATCCCGCGGGTCAATACGACCTGGAGCGGACCGCTATTACGTCAGCACCAACCATCGCTAGTAATCAGGAGAGGAATAAGCAGATAATCAATCGGGAATGCAGCTCGCTGGTTGTGCTGAGTTCGGGTGTAATAGGAAAGAATAAGCGTATCCACTTGTCTTCTGTTTAAAGTCACATGGAGGAGAGACAAAGCAGAAGTTTCTGTGTTTACAGGCCTCCACTGGTGGGAGTGACTTTGACTCCAAACAAGCATGAGACTTGAACCATTTCCCATTCCTCCCCCATTCTCCCCCTTCTCCTCCCCTCCCCAGCTGACACCCCCTCCCGGTCTGCTCCTTTCAGCAGAGGAGGCATCGAGTTTTTCCGGGAGGTCCCAAATGGTTTCCCACCAAAACTGTGAATTAATTATGGTGGGCGGGGTCCAGTCTCTGACGAAGCCGGGCAGAACCTCTTTTGTCTGGGGTCCCCCCCCCCCCCCTCGTTTCTCCCACCATCCTGATACTGCAGACCCGGATCATCTGTCAAAAACTTGGCTCACGTCCCCTTCGTCTTTCAGAATAATCCTCAGACCAGATCCTTAATCTTTAGGTGGGTTTACGCGAACGGCCTCATTACGATTAGATTCAGAAAAGACGTCTAATCGGAAATAAAAAGTAAACAACAACGGAAAGAACCTTTCCAAATTAGATTTCATTCCTTTGCTAGAAGGTAGTCTAAGTCTCCTCATTAAAGGATTTCCCATAGCCAGCCGTTGCATGTAAACGCTATTTCGGAAATCTTTCTGTTTGAGTTAAATCTACGCATCCCCAGCGTCGTGACGTAACGCTCCGCCGAGCTTTTCTCAGCAACGCATTTTAAATACGGCAACTTCAGAACAGTACCGGTCTGCATGGGAGAGTGATCTATTCATCGCAACTTTAAAATATTTTAATATTTCAGTACGGTTAGATGGACGAAAAGTAGCTAACTGATATTAGCTGCTAAGCGCTACTAGTGGTAAGCAGCTGAGTCTTTGGTTGCGAACTGCTCACATTGTCCAAAAAAGTCCCACCACTCCTGTCCGGTATTTCCTGTTCAATCTGTGTACAGATGTCACTTTCACCTCCGTTACTGCCTCTGTTGTATTCTCAGAAGTAGAACAACTCAGATCCCCTTCTATGCTTTCATTTCTTTTATTTAGAAGGGCAGTGTGGAATAAAGGTTCACTAACCCCATCTGGAATCGGTTTTTAGGCTAATGGAAAGGAATAAACCAAATAATAATTAAGAAAATAAAAGCACTAATAGATAAATAAATAAAGAGATAAAGTGTTGATGCTAAGCTAATGTCTTTAGTTCCGTAAATGATACACAGATATGTTTTCACTTCAGAAAGGAAATGAGTCCGTTTAAGAGTGTAAACCGGGAGAAAACGATGCCGACGTCCCGTTTTAGGAGCAAATATCAGCTTTAAAATGATAAACATGAAGCGTCACATTAACCAGTCTTTGTTCTCAGCATGAGATTTAAATTTCTGGCTCGGTATCGATGTTGAGCTGTTTATGAGAGGAAACACAGGAGAGTATTGTTGCTGTCGGCCCACACTCCTCCTGCACAGTTCTGCTCGCGTCTCAGAGGCTGAGAGTGAGGAGGAGGCGATGGAGGACGGACGCTGCACACAAACAAACACGACGCCATCGCTCCCGTCTCCGTCAACATCACAGTCAGAGTCAGTCATTTTGAAAAAGTACAAAACTCTCTGTGGCTCCATATTTCCGTCTGATAAACTGAAGGATATTTTTTAAAGATATTGGAATGGAGTTTAGAAATTTATGCTTTAACATTTTTCCATGTGAAGGAGCCATCGTATCTGTAGGGCGTTGGAAACGGTCACGTGACCGAGGTACGGACAGGAGATGAAACTGCGTGAAACGTGTCACATCCTGAATCCAGTAACTACCGGTGTATCACAGAATCAGGATGTGATGAGATTTAATGTAAAGTCCCATCATAAAAGTGTGAATATCACCAGTTCAGCAACTTTTAACCCCTCAGTAGTCTGAAATGAAGCTCATTCTAAGCTAATGTTAATAAATACCATTCAATTCTATGACTTATAGTCCCTTTAATCATAGTTTCCACAAAATATCCCTTTAAAGCCCTTGCCAGAATTTTTCTAATTTTTATTTCCTTATGCCATTTATTTATCTAATCGAATTTTAGAAACTCTAAATTCAGCATAGATGACTAATGATTTGGTCACATTTTTAAACAGTTAAAAAAAAAAAAACTTATACACTTATTTAATGATGTTCATTTTGTATTTCAAGGATAATAATCACTTTTAATGAGCTCAACCTTTTTGTAAAGCCTGTTTGGACCCACTTTACATCTTTTTGGTTGTTACATTATTTTCTTTCGTAAGTCCTCACAAGATTTATTTAATACGCCAACTAAAACTTTCCATTATTGCTTCCTCCTCCACGGTGGCCCCGTTGACGTGTGGTACCCCCCCAGGGCTTCATTCTTGTTCCCTTACTCTTTGGCAGAAACATGCTGCCACTGGGTGGTATTATAAACAGGTTCCGTCACATTTTTCCAAAACAACTAGTGACTCAAAAGGAGCTCAACCAAACGGCTGAGCAAGGCATTTAAGGGTTTAGTTTAAAAACAAAGAAAACTTTCCAGCCAAACTTGATGATGAAACTGCGATTCAAACTTGTGGATTCTTGACCTCGGCTCAGACGCGAGGAGCGGTTTTGCTGCATTATTCTCGGTAGTGTGCTCATAAAACAAAGAAGGAATTCTCTTGAGCTGAAGTGAACTGAAAGTGAAACGTCACCTTCAGAACTTGAATTAAAACCAAAGAACCCTTTGTGTCGGTTTGCCTCGCCTAGTTACAACGAGAAAAAGGAAGTCAAGTCAAGATTCCTTTTAGGGTTACACCTCATCGTTCAAGAACATTGTACAAGGTCTACATGTCGTAGGGTCCTTGAGCAACACCAAGCTCTTGTGGGGGCTTACGCCATCCTAGACTTAGACCACGGCCTCTCTAACCTCTCTAACATCTCTAACCTCTCTTACCGCTCTAACCGCTCTAACATCTCTAACCTCTCTAACATCGCTAACCTCTCTAACCTCTCTAACCTCTCTAACATCTCTAACCTCTTCAACATCTCTAACCTCTCTAACCTCTCTTACCTCTATAACATCTCTTAACATCTCTAACCTCTCTTACCTCTCTAACATCTCTAACATCTCTTACCTCTCTAACCTCTCTAACCTCTCTAACCTCTCTTACCTCTCTAACCGCTCTAACCGCTCTAACATCTCTAACCTCTCTTACCTCTCTAACATCTCTAACATCTCTTACCTCTCTAACCTCTCTAACCTCTCTAACCTCTCTTACCTCTCTTACCTCTCTAACCGCTCTAACCGCTCTAACATCTCTAACATCTCTAACATCTCTGACATCCCTGACATCGCTAACATCGCTAACATCGCTAACCTCTCTAACCTCTCTAACCGCTCTAACCTCTCTAACCGCTCTAACATCTCTTACATCTCTAACCTCTGCATAAAGACACGGATTTAACCTTTTCCGGTGATTTCAAGAAAATAAAGGAGAAAAATTTGACCTTATTCAAAGATATTTGCCACCACTGTAACTGACTCTTGTCATATGGGCACGATAATGCTTTCGCTTGAATGCATCACCATGTGATAAATTCTGATTTTATTGATATTGGACCGGCGTGAAAGGGAAAATCTACTTAAAAGAGCTTTTGACTTAAGTTGAGCTCCGTCGGTAGAGCGGGTGCGAAGCGAGGCTCCGCCCCTCGCATCTCAGCGGTCACAGGTTTGATTCCACCTGTGGCGCTTTGCTGCAAAGCGGCGCCAAAACTCTGTCTCTGATCGTTGGTGGATTTTCTCTCACTGGTACTGGTTGTCTTCCAGCACCAGTCAGCTGTGTTGTTGTGCCTGGTACAACCAGAGGCTTTTAAAAAGAGGAAGAGGAGGAGGAGGAATGTAAAAATGATGGATGGAGGAACAGACGGAGGAGTGGAAGGGTTTATTTATTGCAGCTCTGTCATAGGAAGGCTCTTCTGCTGCTGCTGCTTCAGACGGCTGCGACTGTTTGAGTCAACTATTAGAAAGAATGAATTCCTTCGCCAACAGATGCTTTTGATTAAACTCTGGTGATTAATATCTGGCTCACTCAAGCCTCTGTGTGTTCGGTCCATCGCCTGATGAATGGGTGCAGAAGAAAACGTTTTCATAGATAGAGGTAGGATTAGGACATGAAAAAACCTCCTGGATCCACCCTGTTATCCAGATTTCATACAGAAATTCAACGAGACGTGCGATCTATTTCATTTATTTAAGTCATTACTTTATTTTTAATAGGGGACAGGTACAGAAAGAACACATACAAATGGATAAAACATGACAAAAATATACAGATAAGTAACATTATCTCTTAAGTAAGAGTTCTGACGGAGTTTTAAGCAGGATTTTGAGCGCTGAAGAGAACCATTTAAAATCCTGAAGCCGCTTTAAACTGGCAGGTGGATTAATGAATAATTCCAGACCGTCGTGCCTTTGATGGAGAATAAAGGTTGTGCAAACACAGTTTTGCATGTCTAATTCTGCATTTTCCTTCTTATGTACCTCAGGTGTTGGTGGCACCATAGTTTAGTCTTGTTATGATGAATGTATTAAAAATGGGCGGAGCTGATGGGTGGAGACGTTTAAAAGTAAGTATTAGGTTGCAGTAATTGATGAAGTTGTCAAAACTAAGTCGTTTGTACTTCTTTAAATGACTGCAAAATGGTTTTAGCATTATTTACCGTGACGTTTAAATACAAAATAAGAAAGTAAAGCAACGATTTTGAGGGTGAAACCAGATTCATGAAGATACGATCAAGTCTGAAATCTGAACCAATCACCACAGCCCATGCTACGTCCGCCCAACACGTCACATTGGGTTATATGTTTAACTTGGATGAGTTTGGAAATTTGGATTATTTTTTTTTTTTTTGGGGGGGGGGGGGGGCAAGAATTCCATAAAACTTCTATTTTATTAATGAGTTATATATGACTAATTAATAAACTTGCAGGAAGCGTCAATGTCTAGGGGTGACAAAAGAACTGATGGATTTCCCCATTTATGCCGAATGATTCATATTTGATGGTTTCTTCGCCCCTTGCTACACGTCGCAGCCCCCCAGTGACATCAAAATCTGTGTGGTGGTCTATGAGTAACGGACAGGAATGCCGGAGAGGCCGCGGCACCTAAGAAAACCCCAAAATAAAATTCCTGCATCTTTCCATTTGTCCAGTTCCAGACGTTTTCCTACCACATGTATAATCTCTGCCCCAGGCTTCACGAAACGCTGACCGCTACATTTTACGCAACGAAAACAAACAAACCAAAGAACAGGCGCCGGCGGAAACATAACCTGATCGACGGAGGAAGTTCAACAACAGCAACCGAACGTTGGGATGGCTGGACATCAATCTCTGACATTTCTTTTGATCCCTCGCTCTTCTGCTCGAGTTTCAACTCAGAAGACTGATGACCCGACGTTTTCCTGCAGAACGTTCTACTAGAGAGCAGAATTCATGTTTCCCTCACTGATGGCGAGTCGTTCAGGTCCTGAAGCAGCAAAGCCATGACCTCTGACCTGTGTTGAGGCGAGAGAGGCCTGTTGTTCTTTGGATATTTTCTTTGGATCTTCTGTGACTTCCTGAAAGTTTCTGGAAGACGCTCTTGGAGGAACCACCTCATTAAAGGTTCATCCTTGTTCCAGGTCTTACTCCGTGTGTGGATAATGTCTCTCACTCTGAATCTATGGGGTGCCAGAACCTTACAAACCGCTTTGGAACCCTTCCCAGATTGATGGATTTGAATCACCCTCGGGCATTTCTTATGATTTTGGCATAGTGTGCTACTGGTGAGACCCTGAAGCCAACTTCCTGCTTCTGAAGAAGGTATACTGAAGTGATGACGTGGTTGAACAGGACGGGTAGTGATCAGGTCTGGGCAGTTCTAGTCCGGCTGGAACCAGTTATTAATGCAGTTTTGTAGTTTTAGTTTCTAAGGGGGCGGAGCCTTTTTTTTTTACAAAGATGCCGTCAGTGTTGGCAAACATTTTAGGATGAATAAATACAATTATCATTTAAAACCTGTATTGTGAAACGAAGTAGGTCTGATGGGCCTAAATATCTGAAAATAGTCGGTACTGACGAAGATCGGTGCCCTTCAGAACCCGTGGGTCACCACTGACGTGTGGAGACTCTTTCCATCGGACCGCTGAGGTCAGAGCGGACGGAAGGCCAGTCTCAGATTGTGTGTGAACTGGGTCAAAGCTTGTGACGAAACGGATCGGCTCTGCCGGACCCCAGTGTGTTTCTATGAGTCATCTAAATCACATCGTTTGTGGGCCCGGCAGAACCCTCTCCGGAGGGAACCATCAGGACACCAGTGTCCGTTTCTGCTCCCGGAGCGGCTGCACATGTTTTCCCTGGCAGGACTGTGGTTTGGAGGAGCAGCTGCTGCCATCCTGTCTTCCTCGGCGGTTTCATGTGAAGAGACATTTTCAAGAACTTGAAATATTCAACAGCTTTGGGATAATAAGTTCATCGAATCCTCATGCACATTCCTGAGGCCGACATGGTTGCGTTCAGCGCAAAGTGGCTTCGTGGCACTTCTAGCTTTAACAAAGGTTTGGTTTCAGGGTCGTTTTTTAAGAATCTTATTACAACCAGACAAACGCAAATGTCATGTTCTGAAACCCGGAGGTACCATTAAGTTAATTTAATGATGGTCTGGTTGAAAAGATAATTCACATTCTCCGTTTTTCTTGCCAGGTGGTTCCATAGTAGATCATTTAATGACGGGTGAAAGGTCTCCTATGGATCCATAGCCTGATATAAGTGCTCTCCAGAACCTACGCGCGTCATCCCCCTCTACTTTGTGAAAGTGACAAGGCGGGTCCAGTAGGACCAAAGGTTCTTCAACGAATGAATGCGGCATGCAAACAAGTGAGAGAATAAATATGGTCCAACATTTGAGTGTTTATGACCATGAGGACCAAAGAACCTTCCAGTACCTTTTTTTATTTACATGATACGTGTGCATTGGTCGTAGTCAGACTACAGAACAGGCAGTGGCGTTTGGTTCTGTTATGTCCTGAGTTACGGTTCTAGTTGTGCATCGGAATTATGGCTTGCAGGAAGGACCTGATCACGTGGCGAGATGTTTGTGCGTGCAGAACTCTGTGGGGCCTGCTGGAGGGGCTGAAGTTGGAAGAGTCCATGTCCAGGGTGGGTTGGGTCGGCAGCAATACTTCTGGCCCGTTTCCGAGCCCTGGACATTTAAAAATGAACTGGATTGATGGGAGGTTGGCTCTGATGATTTGGTCTGCGGTTCTGACAGTCCTCAGGAGTCTCTTCCTTTCTAGTTTGGTGGCAGATCCAAACCAGGCCGTGACGGTGGTGCAGAGGCCGGACTGGATTGTCGCCGTGTAAGATTGTACCAGCAGCTCCCGAGGCAGGTTGACCTTCCCGAGCTGATGCAGGAAATACATCCTCTGATGGCGCTGGTGGTACACCTCAGGTCCTGGGAGATGATCACAGACGATCCACCTCCCGTCTGAAAAATCAACTATTTATGAGCTATTTGCATTAAACAAATAACCGAAGAGGAGAATAGATCAAAAGTTCCACAGGGCAGACATTACAAGTGTTTCTCCTAAATATAACACAAAATGCTGCTTTTGCTGACTCATCAGAGTTGGCGAACACTGTTTAGTATTATGGGGTACTGGCAGTGGTGGAAGAAGGATTCAGATCCGCTGCTAGAGTAAAGTATGAAAGTATTATCAGCTAAATGTACTTTTGCTCCGGCTCAGCGTTTGACTATTTTTTCTTTACATTAATATTACTGTCGCTGAATTAATGTGTAGTTCAGTGTTATTGGAAATAATTGGAAATATTAAAGGCTGAGGTAATCCAACGACGTCTTCTGACGTTATTTAGTCGTCAAATATAAACCCGTTTATAATAGCCGTGACCAGAACCGCCCTGCCTCTGGTTGACTTGGTGATGTTTCTCACGTAGTTTGAAGTATTTTCAGACTGTCTGTGATACGTCATCGTTAGGCCAACCCGATCGGACACAGAATACGATTGGTCATGGTGTCAGATAGTTCTTCTGTGTGGTGGCTCAGATGTACAGATAATCCAGCCTGACATGAACGCAGCATCTCCGTGTCGTTTCCAGCCCCTCGCCGGCCAACCACGCGTAGAATAACGGCGTCTGACTGTCCAATAAATCTATGAGGATCTGGGTGAAATTCGGTGTCCTGGCTCGATGTTCCCTGCAGCCTGAGCACAGCGGACACGGTTCTGACCCGTGTTCCCATTACTGCTGTAAATGGGTTAATGTTACACGTCTGCCTACGCCAGTTTAGGGGGGGGTGGCACCTGCAGGCATAACATAGGAAGAGAATATGGAATGACACTTTGGCAAACCGCCGCAGTAAAGCCATATGGAAGTTATTACAGACCTAAAACAACAGACTGAACAAGTAACAAAGACCAGCTCAGGTTCTGACACTCTGCTGAAGAGCTTGAAAGGAGAAACGCACGTTACAAGACAGATAACACAACTTACACCGATAATTTTAGGTCTGTTTGTGGGCCTCGATCCTTCTGGATCAGGATTTCACTAAAGCTGAAAGATTAAGACGGTCAAAAAGACAAGAATGAAAAAGTCCAAGAGAATAAATACGGCATATAAAAGAAAGACGTTGAGTTCTCCTGGGAGGTGGTTCCACATATGTGGAGCATAAAAACTGAACGCTGATTCTCCGGGTTTACTTTCCACCCCTGGGACAGGAAGCAGAGCGGTCTCAGATGACCCGACGCGTCTGGATGTTTTATAACGGTTTTATAACGGAGCAGATCAAAAAAAGAATTTTGGCACAAAACCATCCAAATATAAAAGTATGATCAAATATAAATGTTACCCCTTCTGACCGCTAACATTAGCTAGCTTTAGCTAAGATGGATGTAAAGCGTCATCAAATAGGAATATTACAGTACTGGCGTAATATTATACTGTATGTATAATATGTGTGTGAGTGTGTGTGTGTGTATATATATATATATATATATATATATATATATATATATATATATATATATATATATATACTTTGTTATACGCTTATAATGTTGAATAATTGAGGATTATATAAAGTACAGTGTGAGTAGAATTCTGTATTAATGACGTTGTTATTGCTGATATGTGACTTCGGCCTATTCCTTCATCGTTTATTTACAGTTTACAAGAATCGTGTAAAATATGTAGCCTATGAAAATCTAAATGTATGTATCCAGAAAAGAAATTACCAGTTTATTCTTGAAATCCTTCACTATTCGTTTTCTCCGGTTGATTCACTGGTGTTTATTTTGGCCGAGCTGGCGGGTCGGGGGGGCGGAGAAACGTCGGAGAGCGGGGTTACGGCGGCTTTTGTTCCTGTGGTCACAGATTGAGGTTGTGATTGTATTGGTTCTGAGGGTTGTAATCCTGGAGGATTTGACCCCCCCCCTCAGTCCGGATCATGATCAGCCAGGCCTGCTTAGCCAAAGAGGTCTGTGGTTCTATAGCATCTGTCGCCCCTAGTTCAAATCACGCTCCAGCAAATCTGGAGACTTAATCACGCCCGAACTTCCCTCCGTGTCTGTTAATCTTATTATTGTGACTCTCCTCTCACGTCTGCAGATCCGGCATCATGGGGAAAGGCTGCATGACCGCCACCAAGTACTTCCTGTTCCTCTTCAACCTCATCTTCTTTGTGAGTATTTTAACTTCGCTGATGAGGGATTCTTCCCGTTGGGCTCAACAGCTCCAGAACTATCAGGTGTATTTGCATAAATGAGGTGTTTATGGACCCCCGATAGCCTCATGTGTGAGTAATCATCATTATATTTCAATGACACCGTGAAAACAAAACATGAGATTTGAACTCTTTGATAACTCCTGAATTAAATTTGATAGAAATACCACAAAGTTCTTGTTATTCTACACACTTTTAGCGGGATGGGACCAGGAGAACTCTCCTTTGGACCAGTTGGACCCCAGAGAGGGATTTGGGCTGTAACATAACACTTATGTCCACTAGGGGGAGATATATCCACATAATACGCCCTTTAGCTTCCCTGAGTTTGATCAAAATCTAACATTGTTCATAAAAAACAAACAAAACTGAACAATTTAATTCAAATTATGTACTAAGAAGAATGAAAACAAATTGAAGTTAAAAGAAAAACAGCAAGACAAAAGGAATATTTTCTATTGTTGAACATTAAATATGAATTTTTGTGTTGCAATTAGTAGGAATGTGTTTATTTTATAAAATATTTTTTATTGTGCTTCAGATTTATTCGTTAAAAAGTAACAATGGTGATTTGTATTGCTTTAGTTTAATGAAAAATACATGTAAATGAACATGAGCTGTGAATCTACTCGAAAGTATCGCATGACTGATGTTTATTTTAAAACGTTTAAGGTCTTATAGTTGTTTACTTACATTGTGTTTACAGATTCCAGACTTCTGACTACATTTTATTTTCAATATATTGTATTTTAATCTCGGTCTAATCCCAGAGAATTTAGGGTTAGGGTAAGTATATTTGATTAAAAAAAAGTGCTATATTGTAAGAGAAAATGGCTTTTGGATCCAAAAATGTCATTTAAAACAGATTGAATGAAAATGGAAGTATGGATTTAATAAGCTAGTTAAAATGTATAAAGCAATATTGAAAATAATACGTTTTTTCCAGTGTTTTGGGTTCAATAAAGTCAAGTTTGTTCCAATGGGCAACTTTCTAACACATTCGGAGGGTTAAATAGAAAAATATCACCTAATTTCTCCTAAGTTTGAGTTTGGTCTGGTTCTCTTGGAGCCGGACTGAACCAAAAATAACACCTCTGTCTGAATGTCCTCTGGTTCAACTATGTCACACTGCTGCACCTCATGGAGCCCAGATGTGTCTCTTTCTGAGCGGACTGTGTTTGTGTGTGTTCTGTCCTCCAGCTGTGCGGGGTTGTCATCATGGGCTTTGGACTGTGGCTCCTCCTGGACAATCAGAGCTTCATCGTGGTCCTCAGTAAGTCACAGCAGACTGAAGCATCCAGCTAATTTTCCTGGTCATCTGCGAGAGCTGGAACGTAGAGTGATCCTCTAGAAGTTCTCCCACATGTGATTCTTGCTGTTTAGACGCTTTCAGTAATCAGCTGTATTTGTTGCTCCGCTGAAATCTCTCCACGCCGTCTCTGGCGCTGGGATGGAACCCTCCTGGCTGGGTTTCAGGAACGGACAGCGCTTCCTTTACACGGATCTGTTAGTGGAACACGTGGAGGCCCGAGAACGAGGCCTGACTTCAGTATTACACCGGTCCTTCTGGACCCATTTCCAGTGAACTGTCTGGAAGTTGGTCCAGGAAAGAACCCTTTTTTTTTTTTTTTTTTAAGGGACGTAACCAGTATTTTTTTTTTTTTTCTAATGAAAAATTTGCATTACATCTGAGTGAAAGCAGCTTTACTTCCAGTGTGTCTCAATTCAATAAAATAATGTATTTATTAAGGTTTTTACGAGTCCAATATTGCTTTATTAACCCTTTATTGGCACCTCAGATTTTCAATAGATCCCCACCGCCCCCATACTCAAATAGAAAATGAAATAATGTGATAAAACACATTTATTTAAGGAATTTCTCTCAATTTACGTCATTTATTCACATCGGTCAATATGATGAACAAATTCTGCAACACACTGACTGGAAGTTTAGATATTGTCCCGACTGAAACGGTGTGAGAAAAACAGACGGCCACCATTGATGAGACAGAGCGGTGTGTTGATGCAGGAATATAGAAAGTGAGGCAGACGCCTGTGTGAGCGGCGAGCGTCACTGAGGACGTTTGTCCCTGGCCCCGTCGCCTTAATGCGGCCCCCCCCCCCCCCCCCTCAGACACTGGAGCCTTTTCTCTGCTCCGTCCAGCATCAGCCCAGTGACTCACGGCTACGTCAGCGCTCTCGCCCGGTAGGACCGACTAGTCCATCGCCATGTGGTCACATGACCAAACGGCGCCCAGGAGTCGGCTGGAGACGTGTTAATGCTCGATGGAGCGTTTTCTGAAGGGAGACCAGACAAACGGATCACAGACGAGCTCAGAGTGTGACAGAGATTAAATCAGGCTGATGAGACAAAGAGCGCTCAGAACTCTTCTCTGACAGGACGGCCGCAAACTCTGAAAGTTAGATTTAGGCGGCTAGGAGGAAACAGCACTGAGGGAGTCAACTGCTCGCCCTGGTCTCGGTACGGAGGCTCCACTGGGATCTGAGCTCCTGGTCTCTGTTTTACAAGACCAGTGTTCTGGTCTGGCCAGCAGATGGGCCCTCTGGATTCCCTGAGCAGAATAAAAATCACGTGTTAACACATTTCTTGTTAATTTTTGTACCAATGAAAAGATATTTTCATAGCTAGAGAGAGTAGAGTACAAAAAAAATAAGTACGTTTTAAAATGTGGTGTGTCTTAGTAGTGCTGGGACTATTATTTAAACCCATCCATGGTTTTCTGACTACAGATAACTCCCCATCTGTGAAGATCGCCTGCTACATCCTGATTGGTGTCGGAGCCTTCTCCATGCTCATGGGCTTCCTCGGCTGTGTGGGGGCCATTTACGAGATCCGCTGTCTGCTGGGCCTGGTGAGTGAGGATCTGTCTGTATGGATCATGCTGATGTCATAGTGGATCATGCAGGCGTGGCGTTAACTCGGCTGTCTAACAAAGAGAATGTCAGCGATGATGTCATCGGCTGCCACAGACTGTGTTCTGTGTTTGTTTCTGCTTTAACTGTGTCGGATCTTCAAACTCAGCTTAACTTCAAACAAACTGTTTTAACACAAAGTACAAGTTTAAAATTATTTTAGTCAATTAACAGAAAAGGTTCTTTAGCACCAGGTGGGTCGGTGTGAAATAGAGCGACATAAGCGGTTCCAGCTGGACTAGACCCACCCAGAACTGAACACTACCAGCCCCATTCAACCACATCATCACTTCAATAGAGTGTCTTCAGAAGCAGGAAGATGGATCGCAGGTCTCACCAGTAGCACACTATGCCAAAATCAACAGAAATTCCATCGAGGGATTGAAATGAGTTGATGGTTGAAGTGTTGTTTTTTAAGGTTCTGGCACTCAACAGATCCACAGTGAGACACATTATCTTCACATGGAGAAGACCTAGGGCAATAGAGAACCTTCACAGACATGGATCACCGTCTGAAATCCCCCCAAAAGCTTGTTGAAGGCTCATTCAGGAAGACCCAACGCGAACAAGGAACGTCAGAACCCTCTCACTTCAATAAAGGTCAGGGGTCATGGCTCCACTATTCCAAAGACACTGAGCTAATATGGCATCATAGGGGGAGTGGTGAGGTGAAAACCAATGATGACCCAGAAGAACATTTAGGCTGGTCTGAAATTACCCAAAACACACTTGGAGGAAGCGAGGAACTTCTGTGAGAATCGTCTCTGGACTGATGCCTGGAAAGTTGAACTGTTTGAAGACAGGTTCCATCTGGTGTGACCCAAACACGGCATTCCACTAGAAGAACATCAGACCTATGGTCAACCAAGGAGGTAAAGTGGAATGTTGTGGAGATGCTTTTCTGCTTCAGGACCAGAACGACTCGCCATCATTGAGGGGAAACATGAATTCTGCTCTCCAGCAGAACATTCTGGAGGAGCACAGCTCATCAGGATTCAGGTCATCGCCTGCTACATCGTCTGCGAGTCGAAGCTGATTCAGCGAGAGAATGATTAATAGCAGAAGAGTGGGTCCACATCTGAATGTTTCCAGGTCAAGGTCTTGACCTGAACCACTTAGAGATGCCTTAGAGATATCGGACTTTGTATAAGATGTATGTAGAAAAAACCCAGATTCTCGTCCTGAGCGTACTGGGTGAGCGCTCTGGCTCACGCTGTGCCTCCTCTCAGCGACCGACCATGATTTAACGCTGGTGCAGATGTTTTATTGTGGCCCGATGACTCTAACATCTGTTTCCTGTCTCCTCCTCAGTACTTCTCCTGCCTCCTGCTGATCCTCCTCGCTCAGATCGCAGCCGGCACTCTCATCTACGTCCAGAAGGATGTGGTGAGTGATGTTGCTTCCTCCTTGTTTGCCCGCCCCACTGCGGTTTGTTGGCGGGTGAATGTGATGAATGGAATGTGAGGGATCCCAGCACACCTGATGATAATGACACACCTTCATCGTCTGCGTTCAGACCCTTTATGTGTCATCACACGCGGTCATGAGCAACGGTGAGTTCAAACATAAAAAAACATCTCGTGGTGTGAATAGATGCCGGATCTCTGACTGCACCACTGTACCAGAACCTGATGAGGCCACATGTGGATCAGCAGAGAACCTGAGGTTGGCATGGCCACAGCGCCCTCTGGTGTTTGATATCATGAATGTCACAGATAAACAGGAGGCGCGAGAGAAGATTTTTAGATTTTATGATTTTAAAATTGCAATTAAAGTAGATACCATATTTCTTATTCACTTATTTATATTAAATAGTGGAACCCATAATCAAAAACAGTTGAACCTTTTCTGTTCATTGTTTATTTGAAGTTGAGCCACACCTGAAATAAATCGCCTTAATGAACTTCACATAGCGCCACAACTATCAGGCGTTTTTGCATAACTTTGGAGTCTCTGGACATGTAAGAGCTAAAATAATGTATTTACAGTGTCTGTAACGTTGTGTTATTGTGCGTTAGTAATCTGTGATTAGACAGGAGAAAAAAAAGGGTGTAACGTAATTATATTAGACTAGACTAACAGCTTTAAACAATCTGTGAATTTGCTCCGAAACACTTTGATAATTGCTGCATCAAATGTGATAGAAATGCCATAAAGTCCATTTTATTCTGCACAGATTTTGTGGGATGGGACCAGGACTCTCCGTTTGGACCCGTTGGATAAACAATCTACTCAAAATGTGCCAAAAATGGGATTCTGACCACAGAAAAGAAATTGTGCCAAAAGTACCACATGTGTCCACTGGGGGAGCTATAAACACATAATATAACCCCTAGCTGTGACATAGAAATATGGTCCTATTTTGCAAAAACTAGATAGAAGCCTGATTGTGGTTCATAAAACTTTCCTCACGCTTTCATCGTCTCATGAAGTGCTGCCTTTTCTTATTCATGGGTTCATGTCATGTTTATTTGTTCTTTTTCCCTGATTGCGAACGAGACTCCATGGCTTCCATGGCAACAAATTGAGCTTCGGCTCATTCTGTGAGGGTGATTGTCCTGTGTGAGGGTCTTGAATGCACAACTCATAAAACTGTTGGACATTTTTTCATGAAAGTCAACACCTCCCCTTTGTTGAAGAGGTTTCTTTTTTTATTTTTTGGAATATTTTTATTTTGTTTCCGTTGAAGATGAACCTCTTTCTACGATACGCGAAGAACAGGAACAACTTAAGGGCCATCGTTCTAACTGTCTAAGAGAGGATCGGGAGTTTTTCATTGATTCTTGTTGCTTAAAGTAACATTTGTTTGAATCTCCTTGCGGTCATCTGCCTCTAAAAGTCTCTTCTTGGCTTCAGATGTGGATGAAGTTCATGTTTTATTTTCAGTATGAGCTGATTGATTTGAGAGGGAGGAAATGTTTGTGAGTGGTTACCCTCAAGGTTTGTGATTTATGACTTTTTGCCTCTAAACGCAGAGGCATTTACTTGTGCAGACAGTTTCAGGCGGATGATTTATCTTTTTTTAATCTTTTTATCTGTTTATTACCTTGGACCTTCACTTTCTGACAAATCGTTTCAAGGCCAAACCCTTCTGCTCTGAAAATGACATGAAAACCATTTATCTTCTTTGTGCAGAAGCAGAGTGGTTCTTGTTGGAGACCTTGAGTCTCAACTTTCTGGTTTTGAAGGTTTTTGGTGAAAGGATTTCTAAATAATTACATGAAACTGATCCGGATCGGTCCAGGCACTCTAGGTTCCAGTGCTGTGTTCTGCTCTTGGCTCTAATGTTCTGTGTTTCTTAGACATCCAGGTTCTACAGATATGGCTGCCAAAACCCGTCACCACAAGAAGGCAGAGCTCACAGCCAACAGTCCAAATACAGGAAACAGAAATGTGCTTATTCAGGAATCTGAATGCTGGATTCTGTCTCTCCTCTTCCCCCCCTTTCTTTTTTACCATTAGCTGAATAGTTCTTCACAGAACTGCTTCAGTGCAGCAACAACGGAGGGTCTGTGAGCATGAACTGATCTTTGGGGTTCAGGTCCAGACTTTCACTTCTGCGTAGGATCATTGTCGTGCTGCTTGAACTTGAGCTCAGACTGATGACCTGACATTCCCCCCCTTCAGAATTATCTGCTTGAGAGCAGAGTTTGTGTTTCCTGTACTGATAGCGAGTCGGCCTGGTACCGAAACAGCAAAGCATCTCCACAACATTCCACGGTCACCTCCATGTTTTGACCGTAGGTCTGATGTTCTTCTAGTGGAATGCTGTGTTTGGTTTACAACAGATGGAACTGGCGTTGTGGGTAAATTCAGACCAGCCTTAATGCTCTTCTGGGTCGGCTGTGGCTTTCCCCTCATCACTCACCCATGATGATGATGTCTGCAGTTTCTTGGAAGCTCTCTTTGGATCTTCTGTAACTCCCTGAATGAACCTTAATCGTGCTTTTGGAGGGACTTTGGAAGGTGGTCCACTTCCGTGGAGGGTCAATGTTGTTCCTAGTATTCTCCATGTGTAGATAATTTGTCTCACTCTGGATCCGTTGAGTCCAGGAACCTCAAAAACACCTTTAGTACCCTTCTCACTGATGGATTTCAAACACCTCCTGGAATATCTTTTGATTTTGGCGTGGAGTGCTACTGGTGAGACCTTGGAGGCGACTCCCTGCCCCTGAAGATGATCTCCTTTTAGACGTTCTGTCTGAGATAAAAACCAAAATAGAAGAAACCAAGACTTTTTCACAACAACATCGTCATTTGAATCATGTACTAAATCAATCTGTGGTCGGTTTATTGGAAAATAAATTGCATATAAATTCTTTCCAACATGGATCATAGAGAAACAAACAAAATGCATATATAAAGTTAAAAAAAAGTTTTCTGGTTCTGACATTTTCTTCACCACCTTTGTTTTGTTTCAGTTAAATGAAGAGATGTCCAAGATTGTCACCAAAGTTCTGGACAACTACCCCGGTAACAACTCAAGCACAGAGCAGGCCTGGGACTTCATCCAGAGGACTGTGAGTAGAAGCTCTGGGGTCCGATTCACGCTGTTTAAATCAGGACTTAGGTGAATCTAAACGTGAACCCACTCACGCAGATCCTGATAAGTCATTACTGAACAATCAGCCCACCGTTCATCGATTAATGCCTGAACATAAATAAAACTTTACCTCCAAAAGAGAAAATCAGTGTCCCAGAGAAAGATAAAAATGTTACAATAAGCAGAATTTTCCTCCTCAAGTTTAAATCCAGATTGAAAAAAAAACCAATAAGCCATAACCTGAAAACCACCTGCTTGATTTAGTTCCGGTCCCTTTTTTGCCTTTTGAACAGCTGTGATTTGACTCTGTGTTCTGACTTCTCTCTATTGGACAAGACAATGTTTATAGTTTGACTCAAAGAATCAATCTTTTCAAAGCATTCCTGTCCAAGTCAGCAAAACATATCACAGAATAACAGGTTTGCATGATTATTATAATCAACTAAAGAAGGTGGGAACTGGTTTTAAGACGGAAACATGAAATGATTCCATGATTCAGAATCATGATTCAGCGTAGCCCAAGTCCCTCGAGCGTCCGTATAACTCGAGTCTCCAAAGCGCCCGTATAACCCATGTCTCCAGAGCGTCTGTATAACCCATGTCTCCAGAGCGTCTGTATAACCCATGTCTCCAGAGCGTCTGTATGACCCATGTCTCCAGAGCGTCTGTATAACCCATGTCTCCAGAGAGTCCGTATAACCCATGTCTCCAGAGCATCTGTATAACCCATGTCTCCAGAGCGTCCGTATAACTCGAGTCTCCAAAGCGTCTGTATAACCCATGTCTCCAGAGCGTCTGTATAACCCATGTCTCCAGAGCGTCTGTATAACCCATGTCTCCAGAGCGTCTGTATAACCCATGTCTCCAGAGCGCCCGTATAACCCATGTCTCCAGAGCGTCTGTATAACCCATGTCTCCAGAGCGTCTGTATAACCCATGTCTCCAGAGCGTCTGTATAACCCATGTCTCCAGAGCGTCTGTATAACCCATGCCTCCTGAGCAGAAACAAGGAGAACTGGTACAGTAGAAGCACGGTGCAGGAATGTGACGTTTTGATGAAGTATATTTTGGGCAACCCACTAGAAGAAGATTAAAATAGCGTCTAGTAGCAGTTAGCAGCTCAAAATGGAAGAATGTTTTCATATCGGAAAGATGAAGGTAAATGATTGTTCCTGCTGGTGCTGTATTTTCATCATGCTGTCTAAAATCACACAGTTCCATAGGCGTGTAAATGCAGCATAAAGAGGAACCTCCTTGTTGCTGCTATTTTGTCATCTCTGCCTAAAGAGTTCTTATGATGAAAAAACTTTATTTGGTGAACTGTTCCTTTAAATCACACACCAGTGACAGCAGCTCCTCCCCGTCGTTATGTCGCTTACATGCCGGCTGTCCTGTGTCTCTGTAGATGGAGTGCTGTGGCTGGACCGATCAGCAGGACTGGAACGGTAACATGGTCATCGTAAACAGCTCCCAGCTGTTGTTCCCATGTTCCTGCCAGAACATCTCGCTCATCGCCGCAAACGTCTCCGACAGCAGCTTCTGTGAGGCCCAGAGCCCCGACTGGCCCATTTACAACGTGGTAAGCAGCGCTCTTTTTCTGTCATTCTGTCGCCGGTCTACTGACTTCCTGTTCACCCCTCTGATGAGTGCCCTTGTGTTTGTGACCAGGGTTGCGCCGCCAGCGCGGAGAGTTGGCTCGTCACCAACATCGCGGTGGTCCTGGGGGTCTGCCTCGGAGTGGCTCTGATCGAGGTACAGCAGCATCAAATACAAACACTTCAGAATGATGACATAGACATCTAATTCTCTTTGATGTTTTTCACAACGGGAAAGACCAGAAAATACAGCAATGACCCGAGTCTGAGAAAAATTGGAGAGCTACACAAATCTGGCAATGGGTAAAAGAAAATCTCAGCAGTTCAAAAGTTACGTCGATCATTAAGAAGTTTAAAGAGAGAGATGTTAAAAATCAACCTGGAAGTGGGTATGCCTGCAAACTGACCCCACATACTGTGAGGGGGATGGGTTTGATTGGCGAAAGATTTCCAAGGATTACAGATGGAGGGTTCTAGAGGTCAGTTGAATCTTTTGTCAGAAAGTCTCACTTACCTCCATTAGACCCTTAAAATAATCCCGAAATTTGCCAAACACCACTGGGACTTTCTCTGGGACAAGGTCAGAGGTCAGATGAGAACAAAATAGAGCTTTTTGGTAAAAAAAAAAAAAAATTATAAAATATTAAATGCAGGCTGCCAATAATTGTGGGTCTCATATTTTTTGAGCAATTTTTTTTGCTAATAATTAGAATTAAAGATAAAGGTTAAAGACAGACAAGATATTTTTTAGATTAAATTCTACTCATTTTTTTTTTTAAATGGTGTCAATTATTCTAGAGGACACCGGATTTGTCCACGTCCTATTTTTTCATATTTTAACACATCGGTTGGAGAAACATGCAGCCATAGCTCAACTCTCTGCTTCCTGTTACATGAATCTATGCCCGCCACAGCGTCAGTCCGGCTACAGTAGTTTGATTCGTAACGTGAGTAGATGCGTAAACACAGATGCGGGGTCAGTATCCTGATTGGGTCGGCGATTTAATTAAAATGAGAAAAACTCTGTTCAAGTGTAATTAAATTGTCTAATTATTGTAAATGATTTTGTCATAAATCATACAAATGGGGAAAAAACATCATACAAATAAGATAATTATTGCTTGTCTGACATTCCTGAGGTTGCGGAAGAGTGGAAACTACAACTCCCATAATCCCACGTTACCAGCATGTTTTGTGTTGTGCTTGTTGTGAGACCTCTAGTGGCAGAAAACTTTTGGCTCCGGACATAAAATGTTTGACGGATGTTTTGTTTTGATTGACAGCTGCTGGGGATGATCCTGTCCATCTGCCTGTGCAGGAAAATCCGTACGGAGGATTACACCAAGGTACCGAAGTACTGAGGCTCACTCAACAGGAAGTCACGCGCTCCGACTACAGAGGCACAGAAACAACCAGAGGGAAAGAGGAAATGGTTTTTCCCTCCCCCCTAATATTTTTTTTTTCACCAAATGTAAAATTCTGTTTTATTTTTTATGTTTTTAGGCACCTCCGCATTTAAAAAAATTTTTTTTGGTCGGTCCAGTTTCTTTGGAGCACTTTTGAGACTTCATGGTTTGGGATCAGACATTAGTGAAATTAGAGGGACCCATTACAGCGATTGCCTCATGGTTCTATCGCACGTGATGACAGAAGCTACGGCTGGACGATTTGATTTGGATAACTGGAATATGGAAGCTGAGAGTGGCCATGGTGGAAATGAATTGTTTTAATGCCGTCATCACGATGTATCGCAAGGTCTGACAATGGCTTATAGTCGCGTGATTACAGCTTGTTGCGTTCTGGAGATCACAAGATGATTATTTTACCATCTTATGGTAAATCTGCAGCTTGTTCAACCAAACCTGGAGTAACGCGTACCAGCTAGTCTGGACCTCTTGTGCATCACTCAGTAACCGTGGAGACGACCTTGAGCGCTTTATCTGGTTATTTATGAAGTCAAACAATCTCTCACCTATAAACTTGTTGATCTAGACCTTGACTGAAACAGAGTCTGATGTGTGGATCATTAAAAATACACCTTTGGCCGACACATTCATCCCATGTCTGTGAGTTGACAGGTTGCCACCTCTGAATGCAGCCCTGAGACTCCTCATCCCTGAGAAACGGAGGAAATGAAAATAAATCCCCTGTTGGATTCCGTGAGTTCATGATGTCATCATCCCGTAAAAATAGTCTTTTGTTATATCCTTATAATTAACTAGTTATCAAAACCATCCATTTTCTCCCGCTTATCTGGAGTCAGGCCACTGTGGCAGAAGAACAAGCTGGGTAATCTAGATGTCCCTCTTCCCAGCAGCACTCTCCAGCTCACACCGAGGCATACCTAGGCTAAGTTAGATATAAGGTCTCGTCTGCGAGTTGGAGGCGTCCTGATCAGATGCCTTTACCACGTCAACTGCGTTGTTGAGCTTGTCAACTCTTGTGGACGTTACCCAGAAGTCACGACTCGCAATCTCGAGTTGAGAATAAATAGTTGCCACTTTGACCGCTCTCGACTTCCATACTGGAGAATTCTGTGTTTTTGTTGTTGTTTTGACATTTGACACAGACGACTCACCAGCGTCTTTGTCAAATGTTTTGATTTGTTTGTAAATAATTGCATTCATTATTTGTGTGTGAATCAAAGAAAATGCTGTGAGTGTCTTCTTTAGCGGCTCATTTTTAAAAATGACTTTGTCTTCATACTTTTTTTTTTTTGAATGTCAGGATTTTGGTGTAATAATAGAAATAACCACGAACATTTATGGTTGAAGGATGGATCCTGTCTTTGTCAAGCGCAAGTCAATATCGTACCTACTTTAACATAAAACCAGCGTCTGAGGAGTGACATCTTTATTTTAACCACTTTCAAAAATACGAGGAAAACAGGGAAAATTACCTTTTGGAGCAGAAAAAATATTTTCGCATGAGATCCATCTAGGAAATTGTTTATACGGAAATCTCTTTTATGTACAATTTTAACTTCAAGCCGAGATGTTGTGTTTTTATAATGTAAAAATCCACTTTGTTTTATGTACAGAAATATTCCTGTAACCTTTATCGTAGTTTAAGACACAGAGGTACGTTTGTTCGACGCTAGATGGACGTCTGGTAGCTAGCTGGATTAGTCGGTGTGTACTCACAACATTTATTGTATTTAAGTTTGCCAATAAACTTTTACATATTGCCAGATCACAATTTGTTTTGTGTTTTAAATCCATCGCTGAACCAGCTCATCCTTCCTAAGAGATATTAATAACCCAGACTTGTTCAACCGTATCCTTACTTTAATTTGGACCATCTTCAGAATTAGGAAGTGGGCTCCTTGGTCTCACCAGTAGCACACTATGCAGAAATTATAAGAAATACCAGAAGGTGATTGACATCCATCAGTCTGGGAAGGGTTCCAAAGCTGTTTCTAAGGTTCTGGGATTCCACAGAACCACAGAGAGACACATTATCTACATGTGGAGAAGACTTAGAACAATAGAGAACCTTCAGAGGGACAGACGGTCCAATGAAAACACCAAAAGGACTGCAGGCCCTTCACCTCGATAAAAGGTCAGAGGTCATTGCGTCACTATTCTAAGGACACTACAAAAAAGGCATCATGGGAGAGTGGTGAGGAGAACGCTACTGCTCACTCAGAAGAACATTCAGGCTGG
This sequence comes from Lophius americanus, assembly GCA_037951165.1. Lineage (NCBI taxonomy): Eukaryota > Metazoa > Chordata > Actinopteri > Lophiiformes > Lophiidae > Lophius > Lophius americanus. Next base: position 1,500,009 of record JBBDHG010000107.1, on the reverse strand, counting down.
TCTGAATTTACCCATAATGCACCTTGATGACCCTCAGAGCTTCTGGGAGACGCACCGCTTATGTGCCCCCAAGAATGAACATGAATGACTCCGTCCATTCTGGGTTGAAAGCTTTATTTTCGCCATCCACTTCTCCCTTCTTAGAGAGCGCCATTACTTTTCTCTGTTGTCTCCGGCTCACTCACCCCTCTCCATCGCTTCTGTATTCAGATTCTTCTTGGTTTTTATGGGCGGTCTCATCTCTGTGGTCAGATTCTTCTTGGTTTTTATTGGCGGTCTCATCTCTGTGGTCAGTGTTCTTTTTGCATACATTTCTTCATTAGTAGATTTGACTTCACTTAACGGTATTTCTGTCTACTGTGTTTGATTTTATTGAATGCTTTGCTAATATATCTACTTCTTCATTGCCCTCCATCCCCACATGGGCAGGAACCCAGAGGAAAGAAAGCGCCACACTCCTCCTGAGAAATATATATATATATATATATATATGCGACCATATATTTCCATCAGAATATCTAGTATACCGGTTTGAATGCTTGTCAGTACTCTTATGCTATCTGATGCTATTGTGAAGTTGTTTCGGTTATCTTCCACCCACTCTTAAGCCAACACTCATTTTCTCCCAATATTATTACAGTATTATCTCCAGTATGTTCATCCAGCTGTTTTTATGCTTTTGCGAACTTCTGCTTGAGCTCTCTTGTATTCAACCAAAGTTTCCAGATAATGTTGTCTTTTCAGTTTTCTGAATGCCCTATTCCTTCTTTTGATAGCAATATTACATTTTTCATCCCACCATGGTACACTTTCCTCTTTACTTTGCCCTTTACCATTTGGTGATGTTCCTTCTGCCGTGTGAATAATAACCAACTATTTTTTTGTTGCACTCCTCCACTTCATTTATCTTCTCTAAAAGTAGTTCTTTACACCTGATGTCCAGCATTCTTTGGAAAACCTCCCAGTCTGCTTTCCCTTATTTCCACCTTGGTGTCCTCAGACTCCTATTTTGATTAATATGGGATAGTGATCAGGACCAAATGATGATTGCTTTAACTCTTGCCAGTTACTTATGCTTTTGTATTCCTTTGGGTGCTAATAAGAGATGTTTATATATGTTTGTAATTGATTTGACTTTGTACGAATGGAGCTACTCCTCCACCCTTCCCATTTTCCCTATCCTTGAATCTTATAATCCCATTGAGATTTTAACCATGTTTTCTGTACAAATATTACTTGAGGTTTATTTGGCAATCTTGATACAAAGTATTAAACTTCATGGCCATTCGCAATAAGGCTTCTAGCATTCCACGGTAGGATTAATACTATGAAGAGCCACCCTTCCATGATTGTGAGCTTGAAGGTCCCCCATTTACCATTTCTTTAACTGTCATCCATTCCGTAATATTTTAGCACTCTCAATCTCCACAATCAACTTATTTATTGATTTTGTCACTTGAATCGGGTTCCACTCACCCAATGATGGACAATCGTTGATTAGTTTAATCGTAGTTTTATATTTCTCCATTTTGCTTTTGTATCGTAGCCGTTACTTAAGCACCATATTTATCATCTGTGTGTGATGAATCCCTCAGTTGCTGTTGTTGTTTGTATTTACGTTTGCTACTGTATGTTTCGGCATTATGCCAAATCTCATCTCTTCCGCCACCAAATTCCACTAGCATGTCACTTCCGGATTCGTCATTTCCTTCTGACCATTCACCGTCCAGTTGTTCCTCACCGTATTCAGAGTAGACATTTTTATACAGATTTGATTGACTGAGTAGCATCACGTGGGATGGCTTAACTCGCATGCAATTGGTCTGTGAGTTTCCTCTTGATCCGCTAAACAAATGACGTAAAAGGCTAGAGAAGCTGTGCCAGGCTAGTAGAAGCACCCACTTTTTATTCGTTGTTGTTACTTTATTATCTGTCATTATTTATTTTTATTACATACTGAATCAAGCCTTGACTGTTTTTTCTCTCCGAGCTATTGTCTGATACTATTTGTCAATAATATTTGTCTGAAAAAAAAAGGATAAACGCCCTGTCAAAATTGAAAGTCCCTCAATAAGTTATTGATTATAGACCTATAAGCTATCATCAATAAATTTCGGCGTTTGGGTCCGGACTCGGACTGCGGTCCTTCGTTAGTGACCCAGATAACTTTTTATGGGAACTGCGTTTTTTCCCTTGAGTTTCACTTCTATCCTTTCGGTTCTGCAGGAGCCGTAAATTGTTAAGTTCAGTTTTCGGAAACTTATTTCAGGCATCATATTCAGAATATGCATTCATTTAGTGACTAAATGTCCACCAGTACAGTTTACACACGGTTAAAAAGGATTTGCGAATGTTTTCATCCTGTAATATCGATTATTTTACATAATTTAGAGTACTTTATTGTAAAGCATATGTTGTATTTATATTATTTATGGTAATAGTTAAACCTGTAATCCAAACCGGTTCAAAAGTCAGAGATTTGTTGACCACAGGTGTTGCCAAAAAGTTGAGCAGGAGGAGCGTCAAACAGCGGTGCTGGATCAGCTGACCTTCTTCCGTCGATTTTCTCTCTGCAGAATCACCTACACATTCAAAATGCTGCACTGGACTGAAATGAAGATAGATGTAAGAGTCGGCATGTTCTTATTTCTTTCTGCCTTCACAACACTGCAGTGACTGAGAAATATAAATGTGACGCTAAGTTTGTTCAAAGTTCAAATTGGGAAGTAAATTTATGCTCAAAACTTGTTCCATGATTTGTTCTATTTTTGTACTTTTGTATCGTTTTCATTTAGGAGAAATTGTTCCGAGTTGTTATGGATTAATTGGTCCTTTAAAAAAAAAAAAAAAGTTAACTTGTTAATAACATAAATGTGCAATAAGTACACAATAACTTATTATAGTATTAAAAGAAAAAGTGAATGAAAATAAATATATCATGGAGCAAATAAGAAAGAAAATTGAAAGATAGAAAGAGGAATGAGGGTTTTTTACAATAGTTTTACTTGATTTGTTATAATATATTGAACATTTTGGATAATTGATCGTTTTCTCCGTTATTGTGACGGATGTTTAAGTAGTATTTGAAACTTTTTAAAATGTATTTATCATCAATATGTAATTCTTCACGTGTAAGGATATATTTACAGATAAAGGAGTTTAGAGGACACTATCTATGTATGATTTTTAAACGTAACTGCTCACATGTCTCCAGCGGATGAAGGCAGTGAAACGGTGAGGGATAACCGGGGAGGGTGCTGTTCACCGTGTTTACCGTGTGTCTTATGGCTCCCGGTCCTCGGATTGGCGGCTCTCCTGTATGTCCGGTGTGTTGACAGACGTCTCTCCGTCTGCCAGGAGCTTGAGCTGCAGTATTCACCCAGACGCTGGTCGCACAGGATGTCTGCGGACGACGTGGTCAAGGCTCACGTGAAGATACTGAAGGAAGGTCGGTGTGTTCTCTACGTAGATGGTGATGCACCGAGAGCAGGAAGGCCAGCGTGTTCCTCCATCCCGAGATCCAGTATTTGAAAATGCTTATTAAAGCGAGACAATGACGGATGATTGAGGTCAACAGGTTTCTTGTTGGGGACTAGATCTCTTCAACTTGACCACATGAGGATCTAAACACCTCCCCCTACCAATATATAATCCAGACTAATATACACAGCTGAGCATCAAATTATGTGGGAAATGCATTGAGTTGAGTTTGAAGCAAGGTAAAAGAAAAAATTAAAGATTGGAAATGAAGGTCTCTTAAATGTGTCGCACCATCATCTTGTTTCCGTATTCGAGGATGGGATCGTTTTGTATGGTTTACCAAACTAACTGGAAGTGAGGGGGGGAGAGAGAGAGAGATGGGGGTTGACAGGTATAGTGGGTCACCAGTCACATTTGATTCATAATTAGCACCATAACCTTCTGGACTCTCTTTGCACTCCACGACATTACAACCACCCAACACTATTGTGTAGGTATTTCTTTATACTGCCAAAAAAGGCTTATTTTTATTCCTGCAATTTGTGCTATAGTAGACCGTCTTTGAGGTTTGACAACACGTGTCGGCCCTCACTCAGTACGTACATCAGATGCCTTTTGTCCATGACCCTGTAACAGGTTCATCATAGGTTATAGTGGTATTTACTAATCCATGCAGACCAGGTACTGAACAACTTTGACCAAATAAGAGCCAATTTGACCTCATAATGAAATAATCAGTATTATTAAGTTTACCTGTCAGTGGTTATAATGTTATAATGTTGCAAATCATGTTTTTTTCATGATTTGGCAATGTCTGTTTTTTTTGTTTAAGGGCGTTATTGCCTAACAAATAAATGAAAACTTTGAGATTGATTCAACTTTGTAGGGTTTGCAAACATTTTGTGCCATGAAATAATCGACCCAAAACAACCTGGTTCTGCTGCCTGTACAAACGCTCGATCCGATGGTCGACACATTCAGATCGTCTCACTGCGTCCAGTGTGTGCTACACTGTCATGTCATCTTATCCTGTTTGTTTCCAGGTACTGAGCGGGCTCGTAGTTTGGGGCAAACCTTGCTGGATGTGCCGTATGGGGAGGGTGATGGAGAGAAACTGGATATCTACTTACCCAGAACCTGCTCTCCGGGTACGGACGCTGTAAATTTGCTAATGGTAGACCTCACCCCATAGTCGTGCATCAAATATGTAAATTAGTGGTTTAACAGTCCCTGAATCTCTCTGTTCCAGATGTCCACCTTGTTATTTACTTACACGGAGGCTACTGGCAGCTTCTCAGGTCGAGTCATTTCCTCTTCACTGCTTCAACATGCAAACCTAGATTTCTCATTCAGGTTTTTCATGCCGATGATTTGTGATCATAAAGTAAGGAGGAGTCGGGATTCATGGCTGTTCCACTCCTTGATAATGGAGTAGTGGTGGTTGCTGTTGACTATGACATCGCCCCCAAAGGTAGAGTCTTATCATTTCTGGCGAGGATGTTTTTTTCATCTTGGGGGCGAACAGATAGTTTGGAATGTCGTCCTTCTGCCTTCACCTCTTTCGCTTCTTTTTCAGGTAACATGGATTTGATGGTGTCTCAGGTGCGAAGGAGTGTAATCTCCATCGTCAAGAAGTACTCTCACATCTGGTACCGATATTTGCCCTCCGACCTTTTACACACCCTACTTAGAGCTATACTTCAGAATGCAGTTTTCACATGTTGAATGAATGGATTTATGTTTGCTGTCGTCACACTGGTATCATTATTGCTCTATAAAATTCTCCAGACTGCTTTCCAGGTGCATCCGTAGAGGCAGTAGACGTTTAAGTCGGGGACTCTTATCCTCGGGGACTCTTATTAGTTTCATTATTGCTGATGGTAGCCTGCTGTCACTTCCTGTAATGGGTCTTACAGTTTGAAACATCCAAACTTTTTTGGCTTTTTCACACCGTAAAAGAACTGAACTGAAGTTCAATTTGGACCAGGACTATGTGTTAAGGGACCAAAACGTGAGAACTCAACACAATCCCTCCGTTCTACCCACTCAAACCACCTCCTCCTTCCCCGGTACTAAGCTCAGTACACTGGGTGATCGGGCCATCTGTTTTGCTGCCCCTCGTCTGTGGAATGCTCTCCCCGACCATCTGAGGGCTCCACAGACGACTGAGACTTTTAAAAACGGAAATAAAAACTTTCCTTTTTAGCAGAACCTTTAACTTTTAATTAAAATTGCTGCTTTTTGGTCATATTTTAAATTATTATTATTATAATTTTTGTTAATGCTTTTATCACCAAATTGATAAAAACCCTGACGTCCCCTGTAAATTTGCTGGGTTTTATTACAAATGTACTTTGTTTCTGTGAGTCTTTTTTCTTTTTTTTTTTTACCTCAGTGGTCTCTACCTGTGTGGCCACTCTGCTGGTGCTCACCTAGCTGCAATGGTCCTGGCTACCGACTGGTCCCAGTACAGCATCACTCCTCAGATCAAAGGTAAGATCCCCCACATAAAAGAATACTGTAACCGTAAAACAATACTGGAGTTTTTATACAACGCTGAGATATCAACCTATAGCAGTTGGAACTTTATTTTCATTTTATTGTCTCTAATTGTCTTGTAGGTGCTTTCCTCATCAGTGGCATATATGACATCCGGCCCATCCTGTCCACCTTTATCAACGGGCCGTTGAAAATGACAGAGTGAGGGAGAGGCTGTACCATTAACACATAACCTCATCGTTTTTCCACTTTTAATCCTGGAAGCAGATTTATGCTGGAGGACAACATTGGTTATTATGCATTAACAAGTCAAAAGATATCAAACAAAACGTTTTAAGTAGGTAAACCCTCCTCTGTGCTTGAGGTTGATACCTAAAGGCTACATCAGCCAATACTAACATCATACCTGAATCCATGACTGGATTATTGGAGAGGCATTGTGGGTAATGTAGGAGGTTTTTCAGATGGAAAAAGCTAATTCAATATTCGTTCCGTTGTTCTTTTTAACAATACTCATCATTTTTGTTCTTACCTCTCCATTGTGAATCCTAAAATGTCATACACAATCCGCCGTAACATTAAAACCGCTTTATCTAATGTTGCGCAAATCTCCATCTCCGCCGCTTAAAAGTTCTTCGCTGTGCTGTGAATTCTGACATCTCTATCAGAAGGAGCAGTCTGACACGCACACACACACACTCAGCTTCCTGCTCTCGCCCATGTTTCCAGCCTCCAACACACGGCCTTTGAGGTCTTTATGTCCACTTGCTGCCTAATACAGCGTATCCCACCGACAGACGGGTGAAACTCTAACGAGATAATGTTATTCTGACTTCAACTCTTAGTTGTTATAATGTTATGGCTGATTGGTGCGTGAATATACAATCCCTAAAAAGTGGAGAGCATTTATAATCTGATTATTGTCCAGATATCCAGGGTCTTAGCGTATATCGTCTTTCATAATATATATGTAGATATTTTATATATTTATATAATATTTTATATTCCTTTATATCCTGATTACCTAAGGTTAATCCAGAATAAAACGTATTTAACTTCGTGCCAACATGAGTGCGTATCATATTAGTCTGATTTCTGTGTGGATCACACAATAGTCCGGTTAATAGTTTAATTGCGTATGTTTACGGTAACTTATCCGCACTTTAGCATGCAGGCAAAAAAAATGCATATAAAATGGTCATTTAATAGTTGTAAAAGAAAAGATCTCAGAATGTATTTGATTGCCCAGCCCTAGTGTTAGTATTTAAAACTCATCTCATCAGTGATGAGTTCTAATAGTCAGTATTTGAATCCTCCCTCTCCTGGATGTCTCCCGTTGACAGGGAGGTGGCGGTGAGGAACAGTCCCAGCAATTTGGTCCCTCAGCTCAAACTCTCCTCTTCCGGCTGTCACATCGTCATCATCGTCTCTGAGAACGACTCGCCAGAGTTCCGCAAGCAGTCAGGAGATTTCTATAAAGTCAGTCCTTTTGATAGAACATCAGTAGATTTATGTATTTAAATCAGCCTTTTTATGAGTTTATGAGCGTAAAGTTTCATCTCCAGATGATTTCTGATGCAGAGGTTGTTAATATTTACCCGTTTAAAGGATCTGGAGGCCTCAGGGCTGAATGTGACCATGGAGGACGTTGCAAACACAGACCACTTCAATGTCGCGGAGCAACTGGTGGATGCGGAGTATCTTCTGACAAAGGTACAAACACACACTAAAGTTGACGCTTTTCTCCTCCAGGTCTTCTTCCTTTAAAATCTCATTGCGGTTTTAACATTAAGATATGAGAATGAGCTCGATAAAATAAAGTAAATAGTATGGCGTTCACTTAAAGAAGAACTTGTGGTGTTTTATTCACTTTTTTTCTCCGTAGCTTCTCCTGAAGATGATGGGAAAGCGCTGAGGCGGCGATACTGGATCCTCCAGCTGATACGAACATAATCGTCTGATTTATCCTTGTGTACTGATACTGAGGACATATGCAATATATCGCTTTGTAGAGCAGTGAATGAAGAATTACTGTCCATTTTGATTATGTGGCAGTATTCAATTAAAAAACAAAGAGATCTGGATTGAGAAGATTTCCACATCAAAGGTCCGGAAGTTTTTTTGACAATATCTATTGTCACTAAACGTTGAATTCAACGTACGCATGACGTTCTCCTCTCGTTAAGTAATCGAAGGGCTGCGTTTCAAAAACAAAATAAAATTGTGCCTCTTAAAATGAAGTGCTGGATTTAAGAAAAATCAAATAGTTTAGCAGCAGCTTGACTTTTACCTTTTTCTTTGTAAACTGTTTCACATCTTGACTTAACACTCTCACCCGATTTTACAATAAATAAATCTTAACCCATCATAACCATTGAACAGTTTTCCTTATTCCTCTTTCTTTTCCTCTTATGTCATAATGCGTGTGTGTGTATATGGTGTCAGGTCCATTCTCACACACCTGTGAAGGTGTTCGTTGGTGAGCCTGGACAGATATTTACTTTTAGTCACGTTCATCGTGGAGGAAGCTGCCCAGCAGCAGTTTCAATCCCCTGATTAGCTCCAGGAACTAAATTGTTTGTTTGTAAACTGTGTGTTTACTCCAGTGTTTGGAATGGAGCAGCATTTATGAGCTGCACTTCCGTCTCAAACCTCTAGAGGGGGCTGTCTAAAGAGAAACCACACCAGTAAGGTCCACAGTTGAAGTCAAATATCTGCTTAAGCCTTAAACAGACATCTTAAGGCTTAAACAGACATTTATTAAGATTTTAAGACTTGATGTGGATTATTATTCATTTAACCAGGAACACATCCCTTTGACATCACGGATCTCTTTTTCAAAGGTGACCTGGTCTAGAAAGCAGCAGCATATGTTGTGATTTACGCCTAAAAAATTACTTTTTACAAATACAATAATTATGGGAACATATGGTTGAAAATAAAACACAACGTTTTCTTATTTTAAAGTGCAAGTACCGATAATAAAGTGCAGGTTTTCAAGGGCAAACATTCTTTACTGGCGAAGAAGTTGCGTTACTGGTGTCAAAAATGACTAAAATGGCTAAAATTACAATTATTGATTCCACTAGTTTACTGAAGTACAAGAGAAAAAGTACAGACTCTGAAAAGAACTCAACACATGAAAGTAAAGAAATGTTGTAGAAAAAAGAATTAGAAGAGAAAGTTTGAAAGTAAAAATGTATAAAATTGAATAGTATGAAGATAAAAAAGAGCAGTATGAACGTATAAAAGAATAAAAGCGGTTATATGGAAGTAAGAAAGTATAAAATACAAAAATAAAAGTTTTTAATATATAAGTAGGTTATATTGCTGTAACCAAAGTTTGTGGACTAAAAAAACCTCACCTAACTTTCCCCTCAGAACAGATGTGAGTAGATGAAGACTGTTTTTTATGTTTGGGTGAACTGCTCCTTTAAGAAATACTTCTTCTTCTTTTACTACTACCTGAAGCACAGCTGCTGTGGACACTTGATCGCTCCAGACGTTCTTCAGCACAGACATGAGAAACAGCAGCTGACAGGAAACAGACACGGCGATCAGACACACACACGTACACACACACACACACACACACAGTCTACAGTCCAGACCAGTGACATCATCATCGCCATGTTAAGAATAATGTCATTTCTCCTCACAATGAGGGGCGTTGGATGCTCAGAGAGGAAGTCATTAATGACACTGAGGTGAGGCTGTGAGGGTCGTCGTGTCCATCTTAACCTCAGTGACGTCTTTCATCCTGAAGGTGATGGTCCGAACTCAAACTCTTTCATTAATCTTGTTCTTTGGTTCCAAGGCGCCATTACAGAGAGGGTCAATACTCAGCAACGTAAAGATGCACATTTTCATAAGATGGTGCTGATGGTACCAAAACATGAATTTGCATCTTCATTCCTTTACTCAGTAAGGTTACAGTAAAGTTTACTGTAACCGCTTACCTTGTTTAGGGTTTGCCCAGGCTGGAGCCTGTCCCAGCTGACGTTTGGAGAGAAGTGGGGTTCAACCTGGAACACTCGGCAGTTCGTCACATGTCCGACAACCATTCCCACTCTCCTGCACGCCTCGTTTAGAGTCAACATGTCACTTATATGACTATGAGAATGTTGGTGGATGACATTGTTGATCTGCAAGAAGAGTAGGGAGCAGGTGGAGGAAGATCTGGCGAGACAGAATAATGAATGGCATGAGAATACATGATGCAAGGAGTAGAGGTGGAGAAGGTGCAGGAGGTTTAGTACTTGTGGTCAACTGTTCAGAGCAAAGGGGAGTGAGGAAAAGACGTGATGATTTTCAGTGCAGGCGGAGTGGAATGGGTGAAGGAGAGTGTCAGGAGTTATCTGTGACAGAAGAGTAGCAGCAGGAGTGAAGGGAAAGGTTTATAAGATGGTGGTGAGAGCAGCTCAGCTGGATGGTTTAGACACGGTGGCTCTGAGCAAAAGACAGGAGGCGGAGGTGAAGATGTCCAGATGTTCTTCGGGAGTGAGGAGGAAGAACAGGATTAGAAAAGGAGCACATCGGAGGGACCGCTCAGGTTGACGTTCAGGAGACAAAGTGAGAGAGACCATTGGACTGGTTAGACGGTGCTTGTAGACAGTGAGACAAAAACTGTACCGTCTTTATGATCAGCACGCCGCTGCCTTTGATGTCCAACCTGACCGGCAGCGAGATTTCTAGCCACACATCTTAATCACACTCCATCTTTCATGTTGTTGTAAACGACTGGTCAAGCTGCTGCACTGATGCGTGACATCATCAGGTAGGAGGGTCCGAGCAGCGACCTCAGGATCGGCTTATCGGACCTGACCCTCCTGAGAATGTTCTTCATTTGGAGTGATTTCCAAGCCTGGAAAACATCCTTTCAATTCCAGAACTTTTCCATGAAGGTTAAGCAAATGAACCTGATGGTTTTAGAGCTATTTCAGGTTTATTTTGGGTACATAACTTAAAATAACCAATGAGCAGAAGAGGTTAAAAACCCTAAATGGACCGGAGTTCTATAAAGAGGAGGTCTCCTCGCCTCTAGCATATCCCACCTGTCCATGTTGACTTATAGTTGCTTTCCGCAGCCCGACTCTTAAGAGGTCAGACGCCATTAAAGCCTGTGTTTCCATCAAATCTGCTCCCCGAGGAACAAATCTACCCCCCGTCTGCGCCCAGCTCCAGTGGGCGACCTTTCTTTACCCAGAGTCTTTCATGCTTGCAGCTGCTCTGCAAACCTGTCAGGGTTTATCCATCAGACACCTGCGGCGGGGGCCGCTGGGCCCATCACATGTGACGGGGAACACGCTGAGGTAATGGGCATTGACAGAGCGCGCCTCAACTTCACTCACGATGCTCAGCCCCATGGAGAGAAAACGTCTTTCTCTGGAGGGCAAGCCACTGCACGAATCTCAATTTCACTGGTGGTGGAAGGCTGAGGAGCTGGTGGGGAGGCAGGATTGCATTTTTTTTTTTTCATTTGATCTCTGGGCGAACTTTGTTTAAACTAAAACATTCTAACTTTCTGTTCCCCAAACATAGAAGCTGATTTGTTAGTACTAAAAGTTTTTCGGACCCTTACCCTAACCCTGTGATCCGGAAGCCCAATCCCACCTGCCTCATCTTAAATGTGTGGATTTGTTTCTCATATCTAATGAATATTTTGAAGATATTCAGTTTAAAGGCACAGTGTGTAAAATTTAGCGCCGTCTCTTTAAATAACTGGAATATTAATATTCACAAATAGGTTTTTCTTAGAATATAATCGGATGAAAATAAGAATTGCTTCTCCAGCCTTTGCTTAGAATGACAACATTACGCCCACAGAGGCGGCCATGTTTCTTTTTGAGAGGCAAGAGCGAAATCAACCTCTAAAAGCTGTACTTGGTTTAAATGAATCATTATCAAATCTCAGTATCATTTATAAAATACTTTTTATGTCTTATTTGGTCAAAATCCATTAATGAAATTCAAGATTGTTCATCAACGTAAAGAACAAGTGAGAGCAGAGGAGGATAGACTTCCCCATCCTCCTCTGGAAGCGGGATCTACCAGATCAACTCAATGTGCTTCTTTATTTCATCCTGATCAATAACTGAGAAGCAGCAGCAGTGAAACGTCAGAGGCGGACGTGTCATCCTCTTATATCTCCGCACTCTTTTAATATTCTTTAATCGTCTTAGGCGGCGTGTGAGTGACGGTTGCTCACGTCTACCAGCTGCACATTGGCGTTCTGATCAGAATGGAGTGAAGAACTCCAAATCAGGAGATGAGAGGGGGAATTCTCCAGAGTTTTATCTGTGGCTTTAATATTTCTGATGTGAAGCTGCAAGAGCGATTAAAGTGAGAATGCTGAGTAAACCTTTCACATTCAAAAATTCATATAATCATATATAAAAGCCCAGATTGTTTAAGCTCACAAACCTCTGATCATAATTTCAGAACAATTTTGGAAGCATGGCAACCAATTTATCACATTTTGAAAATCTGAAATTATGTCTGATTTCTCTAAATAAAATGTAAATATCTATACCCAGTCAGTTAGTTACCTGTTTTATATTGTTATTTATCTAACTCAACCATTTTCATATGATTTTATCTGATGTCCGATAATTTTTTTTTTCTGATTCTTGTTGGATTTTTATGCTTTTTTTTAAAGATTCTTTGAGAATCTTGAACAGCTTCAATGAGCAGAATGACAATTATCATTCTGCTCATTCTCATCTTATCTCATCTTCCGGACAAAGTATTTAATCTGATGGGCGGCTTTTACAGTATGTGTCAAATTATGCTTCAAAATTTGCAGTTTGGTTGAAAATGGTCTGCTGTTTTAGTAACATAAACGGTTCTGGCAACAAAAAAAAAAAATCACAAAAATAAAAAAGAAACTCATAAGAAACAACGGGGATTTGCGTATCAGGAGTAATATGAAACCTTGGCAACATGGATATTGTCAGTGCAAAAATGCAGGACTACCATTTACTAATATTTCTACTAGTCTTAACAATGTGTAACATTCTGATTTCCTCACTCCTCCTCATGTGGAGGAGCGAGGAAATGAATAGGACGCAAAGCTGCTAAATTTCAGAAAGCTCAAAATTTGGGTTTTCACAAACTTCTCACAATCCAAAATAGTTATCAATGATCATCTTCCTCTTTTCCCATTTTTAGAGACAAAGCACTTTTTCATTATCTTTCTCCTAAAACTGCAAAAATCCCACCTAAAAGCTACTGTTTGGTTGTAGGCTACTGTACAAACATGGCAGCCCAACATGCTGTGGATATAGAAGGCTTTTTGTGGATATAGAAAGGCTTTTTCCGAGCTAACGATCAATAACTGGCAAACTATGAACAGACTTTCTTCACGTGTCCATCACTAGTGCCTTATTGGGAAGAATTTGAAAAAATCATGCAATATATTATGAATTTAAAAAACAACTACTTTAAAACCTCGAAAATGTGTATCCATTTAGAATGAAAGATCAGACAACTAGAGATATTTTTTTATTTTTTTAAATACTGTATGTAACAGCCTTGAAGGTAACAAGATCATGGAAACAATCAAACCTGTCAAAAAATAAATGCATTTTGACTTGCTTCTAACAATTAATCATATATTAGACTTGGAAAGATTAACTTTTAGAATCAAACAAGGAAATGGGACAAGCTTTATCTCCAAGACAGACTCTGCAAAGTAACTGAAAAGAAGTAGGTCAGGATGTAAGGTTTTGAATAGATATGTTGTACTTGTAGTGGAATATTTTTCCAGTTTGGTATTAGTACATTACTCAAGTAAAGGATCTGAATACTTTGTCCATAACTGAATGTATTCCATTTATCCAAAGTGAAAACTGTACATTTTTACACATTGCACCTTAAACAGAACTAGATTACTTAATACATTTTTCCCCGGATGTAGTTTTATTCTGAAACAGTAGTCCGGATGTGAGTTTACTTAAAACTGTAGCTTAATTGTCGTCCAAATGTGAGGATATAAACAGTCCCCATCGCATCCAGTGGGCAGATTCTCCTCCAGCTGACCTGCAGGAAGCGCGCTTAGTTGGATTTATTATTACTTTCGGAAGGAGACTTGACCTAAGATCTACATCTGAACCCGATATAAGGGAGAAAGAAGCGGCAGTGGTGAGTTACACCAGCTCATATTAAATGAACAGTTTATCAGTCACGAGCCTCCAGTATGCTACTGTATGATTGACAGCATTAGCCGTTAGCGTCATTATTTCAATATTTACATGATGCTAATGAATTATTTTATCCACATATGTGGATTTATCCAAACCTGTCACATAGTTTCAACTTTACATTGTTTACTGACACTTCGGTGTTGATTTCAGGCATTACGAATTACATTTTAAACTTATTAAAACCATTAAAACATTTGGAAAAGACCAATTTATTTATTTGAATTTTGCTGCGTCACTTTTTAATTGAGTAAAGGCTAGCTCATATTAGCTATAGTACCAGTGTTCATTTCTATAATAATTTACAAATATATCAATTAAGTTTGCTAAAATCTTTAGTACTGATATAAATACCGCGTTTTCTATATTTCTTAAAATTCCATTATTCACTAAATTTTAATTATTTTATTAAATGTTATGTATTTAATGTTTTATATATTATGGATTCGATATATTTCTTATATATGATTTTACTTATTTAAGTAATTATGATATGTATATATCATAATTATATGTATATGATATCTTTATTTTCTCCTGGGGGAAAATAAACAGTAGTAAAAAAGTACAATAATAAATAAAAAACAATGAACAGTAAGCACCAATAGAACATCACACAAAGAACAATAAATAAAATAAAACTCACATTAAGTTGTTTAAAGGCCAAATGCAGTAGGGACAAATTAACTATACATATACATATTGTATATTATATTCATTTTCTTAACATTTGCCTTATTTTATTATATATATTATGCATTTTATATTTTATTTATTTATTAATTCAATTCATGTTATTTTAAATATTGCTATTATATTAATAAATATTAATTCATAAATTTGCATATTCTTATATAATGAATTAGATTTTAGTCCCATAAATTGATAAATTACCAATGCTGATATTAGCTAGAGACCTCACATGTATAGCTGCATGTCAGAAATAAAAATATATATATGTATGAGGTTTGGAATTAATATCCACATTACCCATTATATTTACATTATAAAAAGTGCCACTCAACATGTATCCAAATGTATTTTCTTCATATTGTTTCTTAATCGGGCTCACTCATTTAGTTAATTTTAATAACATTAGAACAGCAAATTTTTAAATTATTAAAGATGTTATAGTATTAGTAGATATTGGTTGTTTAACTTAATAATATATATCAAAAACTTGTGTCAGTCAAGATTTCCCTAAATCCAAGGGGATATTTTCATATTTTTAAATTTTCCTGAAGTATGATCTTGAGTATATTTGTTTTCTTTCGTTAGATTTTAGAGATAAAATCAGCTTTTTAGGGCTTAAAAATAAAGTTTATGAACTTAATTTATATTTGTATGGCCCTACTAAGTTGTGTTGTCTTGTTGAGGTTATTTTTCTAATATATAAATTTTTTTAAGACTTTTTCAATAAAAGGATTGGCTTAATGAATATAAAATATAAAAGAAAAACTATGTTAGCGAAAGACGATAAGGAAATATGAGGGCCTCTAACGTCTGTAACTCACTAGGGACATTTTTGTCCTTTCAGCTATGAAGTAATATTTGATAACTTTTTGATATGTAAATGTAATTGACATCAATGTTGGACATATTTGTATTTTGCGGTAAACCATGTCATTTCTATTGTCATTTCAAGCACTTCAGTTTAAAAAATTGTTGATTGTACATTTTCTGGTGTAAGATAACATTATTTAGCCCAGAGGGAATATGTATGTTGTCCTAAATCCTAAATTTCTGAAAATACATGAATGTTTTATAGTTAATATAAGGATTGGTGTAAGCTTAAAACATTTAGTCAGTAAAAGTGTAAAATGATGAAGAGGATATGAGAAAAGCTTGATATGTTGAAGCACAAGAGTTACAACTTCCTTATTTTCTGTATTTTAACCATTTAGGTGTGTACAAATATTTACTTCATGCTATTGCTGCATAAACCATTCCCCCACTTGATCCACTCCTTGAGAAGGATTCTGGATATGCTCCCTCTAGGCAAAAGCAAGAACCAGGAAAAAAATATATTGTGAACAATTCTCTATATACCCAAATATCAATATCGATACCAGCTTTAAT
Source organism: Lophius americanus (assembly GCA_037951165.1). Lineage (NCBI taxonomy): Eukaryota > Metazoa > Chordata > Actinopteri > Lophiiformes > Lophiidae > Lophius > Lophius americanus. The sequence goes on along the minus strand of JBBDHG010000107.1, from coordinate 1,483,750 downwards.
GAACATATGAAACTGTAGTACTTGATACTTATGCCCATTAAGGAAAACCACCACAGATAAACAGTTACTTTTCCATCTGTGTGTATGATATGATACATCTACCTCCTTTGTTGATGATTTATTTATGGAGCAAAAATATAATCTCCAAATCAGATTTGATGAACTGGCATGGCATCCATTGTCTATGCCAAACAAGCATTTGGCTGCCGCTAGTTGCTCCTTCCTCATATTAGGAGTCGCACACACACACACACACACGCACACACAAACACTGCCCTGTCAGAGATGTAGTTTCTCTACGCATAGCTTCAGCTGCCAGTCGACCATCCATCCAGTTTTCTGTGTGACATTTTCTCTCCTTTGTGACTAAATCAGTTTGGCACATGGTTATGTACCATCTGTATGATAGAAATGTTCAGAATATGATCATAGTTACTTAATATTTAAGAAGTTTTATTGTCAGGTCACAAAGTCCCTCTGAAGGTTCATAGTCATGTGAAGACCTGGTATCTTTGATGGTTTCAATACCTGCCATGTAAAGTCATCATTCATGGTTTGATTCCCAGCCAACAGACCCGTCTCTGTCTACGGGCTTACCACTCAAACCAAAAATTAATAAGTCATGGGAAAGTTTTAAAATACAGACAAGTTTATTTCTGTTTGGTGTTTGATTGTTCCAGATTTTCTATTTTTTCTTTCTCTGTTGATGCAATCTGTGTCACCACCTGTACATCCTGGAACCAGAGGTCCATCTGTGCCTTTGCTTCATGTGCTGCTCTGAGGCACTTTCCTTATTCTTGGATCACAGCGTGGTTGCTACAGCCTGAAAAAAAGGATTAACTATCCATATGGGTGAGGGGCATCCTCAAAGACTAGCAGCAATTTTTTTTTTCCATCTTACCAAAATATGGTCCGAGGGGCAGGAGGGGCACTTCTGGGGATACTGAAGATGAACTCGTATAAATCAAGATGCCTGGTGTCATCTTGGGAAAAAACAAAATGTCAGCTGGTCGATATCAAAGGACTCCGAATTACATTATTGTTGTTTTTTTAGTTTATTGAAGAATATTAGTTTTTAAAACGTCTCTGGCTAAAACTATTGATACCTTTCCTTATCAGTTCATCATCATTAAATAGATAAAATGAAAGAATGTCATGAAAATTGGTTTCAAGCTTTCGTTATTGAACGATTGCTGCAGATTCAATATTCTGACAGTCACCTTCGTGATCAATTAATGCTCTTATTGACTGGCAGAAAAATAACTGACTGCATTTTTGACAATCAAAAAATCAGTTATGAAGAAAAAAATGTAAAACTTTCTTCCTCAATCTTCTTAATTGTGAGTATTGGCCGTTTCTTTCTCTGCTTCATTACCTACACCTCCAGCAGAAACTGGAGTGTTGAAACACCGGTTTTGAACATTTCCCAGATGATTTTCATGTTTTTTACATCTTTGCCCACTGTGCAGAGATGTAAAAAAGCTCCGCCCACCGGAAAGACAGATGGCAAAGTTAAGGAGTCACCCTGAGTAAGGGATAAGTGAGCTAGGCTTGAGAGAAAAACTAATAGCTAGCTGCAAATTACTTACAGTAACCACTGTTCTCTAAGTGAATATCGTATCTCATCAGCTACATATTCCTCAAGACACTGTATTTTGCCACAGAGTAGTCTGACAAACATGAATAGGACTGTTTGGCCTTGGTGGAGGACAATCTTCTCTTTGATATTTTGGGCTTTCGGAATGTTGATTAGTTAGTTATCGGAAAGTGTGACCTTGAAGTCTGTAAAATTGTGGCCCTTTTTAAACTTATATTCTGATACTTTAAGATAAAACATTTGATGAATTAATCAACAGATCTAATCAAAAGATATTGGACAAGATACACAATACTACCTAATAATTCATCACCGGTTCAGGTCTTATGGCCTGAGTATGAAATCAGTTTGTCTATCCTATCTTTTCCGATCTAAGTTCTTTGGGCCAAAAGAAGTTCAGGAATCCGTTAAACTCCAAGAAACAATGTCATAAATTTCTTTGACTGATTGGTAATGACTGACAGAAAGGAAGTGGGTCGTTTCCATTATTTCTTGATTAAATTACCAGCCTTTAACACAAACTCTAATGCTCAAACACTGTGCAGACGCATAATGCTAATGCTCATCTGCTTGTTCAAAGGTTTCCAGTTTTAACAAGATTAGATTCAGTCAAACTGAATTAAATAGCAGATGGTCGGACCTCCCCAGAGTGACCTCTTCCCTGAAGTCTGTCACAGTACGGTGGCTTTATCAGCTCCTGTTCTCTCATTGGTTCTTCTTGAGACCCATTCCGGCTTGATTCAATCATAAAAAACATTTTCACTCCGAAAATTTGGTGAGAGCTGTTTACGATAAAGCAGTACTTGGTTGGATTCATCTCCTTCTCTTCTGCATCAGCAGGGTTTTCTTATGGATTAATTTAGATTTTTTTGTTGTTGTAGTTTTCTCTCACATTGCCCACCAGCTTTTGCTTTCACTAATCTGCCACCCTTCTCTTCCAATGAAGATGCATGCAATGGTTCTTTCCACTATTCATTCATTCATTCATTCTTGTTATTGTGTCATCGGGCTCAGGCTGCAGCAGTTTGAGATGGCTATTCTAGACATCCCTTTGCCCAGCAACTCTCTCCAGCTCATCCCTGGGGATCCCAAGGCTTTGAACTCCTTCACTTTTGGCCGCAACTCACAGACAAACTAAAGGGTACAGTCCACCATTTTAAAGCAAAAAACCATGGCCTCAGATTTGGAGGTGATGTCGCTCATACCAGCTTCACACCCAGCTGAAAAATGCTCCAGTGCAAGCTGGAAACCACGGACGGATGAAACCAAAAGAGGTGCTCGGCGGGTTACACCGGAAGAAGCTTCACGGAGCTGCCGCCCTGTGGGCTCACCTTCTGTAGGGATGGGCGTTCCCAAACTCCCAAAACCGGACACTCTCCTCACCTCAACTGAGCCATGAGATCCTGTCCATAAATATCAGAGAGAAAAGGGATAACCTTGACAAAACTCACTGGAAATGTCTTTCTACCATGTTATCAACCATGACTGAAGTAAACACAACTGTTACTTTCTTTTGGTTCTGGAAGTCAGAGATACATCTGAAACCCAAATGCCACTGAGCTCACCACATTATCCATAGGTGGACACAGACAGCTTTTTTTCTACCTTCTTTGGGGCTAACGTCCTACTGATGTCTGTGATGTTACATTCGATTTTTGCTGCTCTGCATCACGTGATCTAACACTACGTTCTCATGGTTGAGATAGAAAGTGATGGAGTTGAAAATGCTTGAGAATCGTTGTACTTCAGAAATTAGAACCTTTGATTCAAGGTTGCTATTTTATTATAATTAATAACGCAACCCACAGGTACATGTCAAAGTTACACCCATGTGATTGGAAGGACATGAGGTTACTCAACAGAACACGGCTTCCCCAAGCTTGTCTTTTTTCCATATGCATTTTTGTGACATATTCCCCAGTTACACACAGGATGTTAAAGAAAACATGATTCATCAGACCAGAACATGTTTTTATTGCCCCGTGGTCCAGTTCTGATGTGTCCATTGTGTTGGTTTTAGCATTGGAGGGGGTACGCATGTTGACTTGATTAGTTTGTGGCTAGGTACCCCCTTGCGTAGCAAGCTGTGATGTCTTGTGTGTCCGGATGTGTCCGTCAGAACCGGTAATAACTTTTTCGGCTGTGTTACAGTAATTCTTCTGTGGTTTCCAACAACACGGGCTAATCTTATGTCCCGTCGAATATCAAAGAGCCATGGGCACCCATGACCCTGGTGATGTTTCACCAGTTGACTTTCTGTTAGAGTACTTAACAAAGCAAGTAAAACATATAGAATCTGAATCTATATTAAGACACTAGTTAACCAAAGACTTTGATATCATTAAGCTTATAAATGCATGAATCCAAAACAGTGTTATGAAAGGAAGGACCATGAAATATTAAGATAAGACTTAATGTAATCGAATCTGAACCTTGATCTGGATCTATCTCTAATTCTTATCACCTCTCCCACATTCAATTAGTCACTTAGCAAGAATTTCATTGAAATCTGTTGACTGATATTTGACTAAGAGACAGAAAGGCTGCACTGAAAACAATTCAAGTACACTGTGACACCGCTGAATAATTCGGGCACAGTCTGCGGTTTATTAAATACAGGAAGAGTTGGTGCAGCTTTAACTGCATCATTTGGCACCAAGCCACTCGTGCACACTTAACATAAGGGATTGGATAATTTAGAGCAGAATCTGAATATGGCCAGTGAGTTTATTCTCACAAACCTCAACCAGATGGCATCAGTAATTACAGAATGCTGCGTGGTCCTGCTCTGAGACCTGTTACACCTACCTACATGAAGGTAGCTTTCAGTCACACCTGGTGTATTGATTTCCCTGAATGAATAGCAGCAAGCATCAGCACGATGAGGAGCAGCATGAGTGGGCGCCTCCCTCTCTGCTTCTGCAGCCACCACTTGGGGTTCAAGTGTAATTGGGTCCCTGGAGGATTAGATGTCCACCTCTGTGTATTTTACTTTCATCATTTTGGCTAACTGCTCATCGCTCTCAACAGACAGACAGGATTGAAGTGTTGGCAGCAATTTTATTCCCATCACCCTTCCATCACAAGCTCCGGTAACACTTTAAAGCAATCTGAAACCAGCTTTAGACCGTGTGCTAGAGCTTTTTTTTCTGGGTTATTGGTGGGAGACAGGTTTTTAACAAAGCTTTGATGTAGTTTAATCTTTTTTTTTCTTATTCCGACAGTGCAATCAATATGATGAAAAAGGAAGAGCAGGCGTCTGCTTTGAACCTGTTTTCATCAGGAAGACTTGAGTTTGAATCTGCATCTCAAACTGATTATTAAACACTTCAGAGGAGAAAACTGTTATTAAAGCTTCTCAATATGTTCCCTCGGTGTAGGCTGAGTCCCCGCCTCACCTCATCTGCACATGAATGTGATTTGGATCGCCTCCACATCCGTGAGTCACGATTCTGCTGCAGTACCAGTCCGTAGCTGCCAATACGATTCAAAACCATATCTCATAAAATGTTAGTCTTGTCTTGAAAACGTGGACTACTGGACTATTATATAGATAAATAGATACTTTATTGATCCTTTACAGGAAATTATTCTGTTGCAGCATTCACATTAAAATGTCAAAAGATAAGTGGAAATACAAGCGAAAACAATCAAGTAAATTGAAATAAAGAGAAATCTGAGAACTACCAAGTTACAGTAGAGAGCAAAAAAAAAACAGGTCTATGATAACAACAAATGTAAAGTGCATTATAAATTAAATGTATTATTATTATTTATTATTAGTTATCAAGAGCAATGCAAATGTGATGGAAAAAAACAGTTCAAATGAGCTAAATAAGACATGGTTGCAGTTTGCAGGGGAAGAGAGAATCAATATAAATAATTATCAACTAGTTAAATAACTGAAGTTGTACAAGAGAAGAAAGAGTGATTAGTGCAAATGGTTTGTGCAATAGAAGTATATGATATTCAGATGTTATGGTTTTTGTCAATTAAACAGTCTGTCGGCAGCTGGCAGGAATGACTTCCTGTGGCGTTCAGTCGTGCAATTTGGTTGGATCAGCCTGTGACTGCAGGTGTTATGCGGAAGCACCTCCAGAGCATGATGTGGGTGCGAGGGATTGCTCATTATTGTGTTCAGTTTTCTGAGCATCCTCACCTCAGCCACCTGCTGTACTACTCCAGTTTTGATCCAGTGATGTGGGAGTTCGTTTGTTGATTCGGTTTTCGTCTGCTGTGCGAGCACCATCCCCCTAAACTACACTGAAGGACGGATGCTCTAGCCTACACAGTCTGGTAGAAGTGACACATTAGAGGCCTGTTAATGTTGAATTATCCCAGCCTCGGTAAGAAATAGAGTCAGCTTTGAACATTCTTGTACAGCACTTCCATGTTACAGGTCCAGTCCAGTTTGTTATCCAGTTGTACTCCAAGGTACCTGTAGATTGTAACTGGCTCCACCTCTGTACCCTGGATTTTGACTTGAACCAGTCCGGGCCTCCTCCTCCTTAAGTCCACAACCATCTTCTTTATATTTGTAACGAATGAAAAGTGCGTTATAAATAAAATGTATTATTATTATTATTATGATTATTATTATTTGAGATGTTGAGCTGGAGATTGTTGGGATCGCACCAGTCTACGAAGTCCCTGATGGTCTATGTGTACTCATCCTCCTGTGCTCCCTTGATACAGTCAACAACTGTTAAGTCATCAGAACCTTTCTGATGAAAGCAGCTGTCAGAGATGTGTTGGAAGTCCAACATGTATAGGCTGAAAAGAAATGGTGACAGGACGGATTTGAGCTCCTGCTTTGCTTGTGATCTTTCTGTGTCCAGGTTAGGTAGTCTTTGACCCAAGAGACTAGGGCGGTCCAACCTCCATGGTCTTTACTTCACCAAGAATCTATGGCTGGATGGTATTAAAGGCACTTGAGAAGTCGAATAAACATGATCCTCAGTGTTGCATCAGTAGAGTCCAGATGAATGTGGGCCCTCTCGCATGTAGATGAGAGCATCAGTTACCAAATGTTGGGTTGATATGCAAACTGTAGAGGATCCATGTATGAAACTATCCTGGGTCTGATCTGAGTGTGGACCAGGATCTTCATGACATGCAAGATGAGGGCTACAAGCCTGTAGTCTCTTGGGTCCGAACGCTGTCTATTTTTGGGTACAGGAGCCAAGCACCAAGAATTCCACAGAGTGGGGATCTTCTGGAGACGGAGGCTCACGTTGAATAAATTTTGGAGGATTCCACACAACTGAGTCAAACAGGTCTTCATAGTCAGGAGGAGAGTCATAATGAATATTCAACAAAAGCTTTTTACAACAGTGACATTTACACAAAAGCACTTCTAAACACTGAATGATTAGTTGGTCCATCTTTTTATTCTTGCTTTTCAGTCTTCTATCACGACTCTTTGCATCTATCTGGTCACATCTCTGTGACAAATAATCCTACACCTTTGAGTCACATGTTGATACTGCCAATCATTAAACGTGTGAGTTAACATGATGAATCACTCAACTCTGAGTTGAGATTTTTTTACTTTCACATTTCCCATGACCAACAAATTCTGCAGCCTCCGTACAGCACCACTGCAACTTTATAATCAATCATGATTACACTCCTCCTCGCATGTGGCGGTTGCTATAGAAACAGCTAGACATAAAGTTCTGTGAACTTACCTCACAAGCCATTACTAGGAAATTTCCACCATGACAAAAGTACATGAATGTTATTAAAATATTCACATTGTATCCTTTTTTAGGGTGTGTAGCCATAACATACTGCTGCTGGGTTTTTAGTTTGCTAGTTGCTCAAACGCAGGAAATAGGATATCAATGATAGCTAATCATTGTTGTGATATTGCCATCCATAGAGGCATCCTGCTGGCCTTAATACAAACAAAACTTCTCTAGCTGTTTAGGTGTTTTTTGAATTGTCTAATATGTTTTATCTAAGATTTGTTTATGGTGAGTTCTTCAGTAAATAGAAATTAGTCAATCATCCTAACTCAGCCCCTTTATCTCGTCTGCACCTGATGTAAAGCAGTACGAGGTCAAAGAGTGAAGACTCCTCTTCTCCTACCTGCATCTGAACCTAAGCGCCATTAATAAAGTACATATGGTATGATGCTCTCTGTTGTTACATAGTCCTGTCCTCTCTGCCTGCACATTTTGGTCATTGTTCACAGATTTATTAGTTGGCATTTAGGGCTGTCAAAATTATTACATAATAATCTGATTGCAAGTATAACTACTATAGCAGCACGGCACCTCTTTGGGTTTTAAGCCAAATGGCAAAGGAGAGTCTGATATCTTGGAGAAGATCTGGTCATCCTTAATACTTGCAAGCCCTGTTCTTGGAAAAACTAAAAGCTGCTGGTTCAATGAACTCAGTGGGCGACGACGACCATAATGATGCAGCAGGTTATGCTGCCTTTGATTTAGTTGATGTCTTTGTTGCAGAGCTGTCACACAATCACTTAAAAACATGTAGTCATTTGATAGCTACGCGGAAAGATTTTGTAAAATGTAATCACTACAGAATACCTGTTTGACCTTCAATGTGGATCTACCATGTAAAAGAACTCCGGTAGTTTTTACTCAACACATGCTGTTTGACATTGCTACCATTACTCAACGCTGGCTTTTTGAGATTGCTACCATGGCAACAGATAGAGAGAAGTGAAGGTGTGTTCACCCATGCAGGATTGAGGACATCATTTCAGTTGATAATGGTTTGCCTAATTAAGCTGAAATTGCAGGTGACCCCTTGAGAGCTCAATTCCTTCCTCTCCTCTTCCACAGCTGTTTAGCATTCAGAGCAGGAAGATCCTGGAGGTTTACCTCCAAGTTCAGGGATGCCCAAGTCTTTACGTATTCTTCTTCCACCTGCTTTTATTTTGGTATGAATCTTAATACCTTAACGAACTCTGAATGTGTGAAAAAAGATAATTGGATATCATCCCTGCTCAATTTACGAGGCACGGCAGCTGTCTCTCAAACAGAGAAGCTTTCTGTGTGGTTTTCATAGATGGCTTTCAACATGGGCAGAGATAGGGGAGGGGTTGTAATTACAGCTTAGAAAACACTCCCCCGAGTCTCCCTTTGAAATTTCTCATCTTCACCGCTATTTCTCATTCTTATTAAAATCCTCCCAAACAAAATTGGATAAAGGCAAAACTGTTCATTCAGTTTGCTGAAGAAGCAGATATGATTCAGAGAAGTCAGTCAGGAGCATCTTGACTGAGGAAACATGAGTATTCAAAGATGTTGAAAACTCTAGAATTCTAGATTTTTCAAACACAAATGAATTAAAAGAATCTGAGTTGATTGATGGACATTTAAGAGCTTTAAGCTTTGAACTCTCAAAAAACAAACTGACATACATCCTAGTCTTATACAATCCTGAGTCAATAATGAGTAGTGCATAATAGATGGCAGGAAATTTATTGGCCTACGCATTATTACCTATTGGTCGATAATTAATTTATAGCCAATCAAAGAGCACTTAGAGAGCCTCCTACCTGCACAAACACTGAACACTAAGAAATGCTAATAATAAATCACTTTGTGGTTTAAATCACTAAAAAAACAAAAAACCTCACTACGTCACTGTTAAACATTTATTCAAATGTATTCAACAAATAGTTGTACCATCGCTGAAAAGAACAGTATTTGAATAAAAATAACAACAAAAACCTAACTCTGAATCAATAGTATGAAGTCAGGTTACATTGATCTACAGCAGATCTTGAGCGGCGTCTATGGGCAGTCTGCCCTTTATAGGTTGGCTTCTAATCCACCAGCAAACACATGACCTTTTTACACAGTGCAATAAATCCCCCTCTCTGAGTTGTTTCTTCTTGTTTAGACTGAACAAAACAGCGCACTCTAAAAATAAATTAACATTGAGAAAAAAGAATCGCTTGCCTTTACTGGTTACATGACAACTCTTATCGTTTCAGTATTTTTTCCTGACACGCCCATCATTCAAATCTACCAAAATGATTTTTTTCCTCCTACATTTATGCACACCTAAATGCCACCTTTCATGTAAATGCTCCCATTTACTTGAAAGGTGGCCATTGATGTGTTTTTTAATATTTTAAGAATTTTCTTAAATATATATTCTTTCGTTTTGGCAAACTCTCAGATAAGCAATTATAATGAATTGTAATCAAGAATGATAATTGAAATAAAGTCAATCAATATGTCTTAAACCAATGAATGTTGCGGCAGTTTCACTATGCAGAAGTAGCTGCAGCACTGGCTGAAGATGTGCGAACGTTACTTACAGAACTGTTTGTAGACATGCTTACATCAGCTGCAGCACTGGCTGAAGTTGTTTTAACATTAGCTGATGCACAGATTGCTGATTGGCTAAAATTAGCTGCAGTTCTGACTACAAATGAGCTAACAATAGCTGCAGTGTAGGCTGCATAGATGCCAAAACCTGCTGTGGTGGTGCCGGGAGATGTGCTTACATTAGCTTCAGGGCTTGCTGAAGATGTGCTAGCGTTCGTTACAGAACTGGCTGTAGACATGCAAACATTAGCTGATTTGCTGGCTGAAGATGAGCTTATATAAACTATTGCACTGACTGCAGATTCGCTAACATTAGCTGCAGTGCTGGCTGTAAACATACTAACTTTAGCTGTAATGGTTGCCACAGATTGCTAACTTAAGCTACAGTGCTGGTGCAGGAATTTGGCTTTCAATCTATCAAACACAGTTCACCTTACAGTTTTTTCAAGGTTTGACTATTTGTTTCAGGTTGGATCTGTTGCCCTTGTTAGCTTTGCATTTATTACAGAAAATAAACCGCGGTCATTAAGAACTTCTTTTCAAAAATAAATAACATAAAAAACAAGGTCACAGTATTGGCCATGGGAAGCAAAATAGTTATTGGATTTCAGTATCGAAAAAAAATTGTATTGTGTAAAACTGTTTGTTTCACCTGATGGATGGTAGTCCAACCACTCCTTTTCCACCTACTCTTCTCCAGAAAAAGACCAGGCCCATGAAACTTTGATGGGATTTTTTCACAATAGGAACCATCTCCTCATTTATCCTTTAGCCAACCCAAATAAAAGAGTCTCACTTTGCAAAATATACCCTGGAACAGGCTGAGGATTAAAAATATATTATTTACATCACATGTCATGGTGGCAAAGTATTTGAGCACAAACTCATGTATCATTGTGTTCAGAATATTAGAAACCCACACAGAACAAGCAGGTTCACAGCTATTAAAAATCAAAAAAATGATACAGCCATGTTTAAGGAAGAGACACGTAAATATCAATGTTCATTAATGATGTAGTGTGATTAAATCCTCCAGGTTCAGCCCATGTTCACTTCTGCACAGAACTGCTCTGATGGATGAAGGCAGTCCGGTCCACATAGCTCTGCTTCTCTGCCTCTGAGGAAACACACGTCTGTATCTGCGGCACGTCTTTCCTCCTTCGCCGTGATTTATTGGACCGTGGCGTTCTGATCACTGCAGAAACAGTTACACTCTCTGGCTGTGGGGAGATTGTGGGATGTTGTTTCCCTGCTGCAGTATGCTGACTGCGCAGTCCTCAGCATCATGGGCTAGTGGCTGTGTTATGCAAAAGTCAGCCATAACATTATGAAATCATATTAGATTTTGAAAAGCGATATCCATCTCCAGCCTGACCATGTAAAGCGCTTTAGTTAGATAGGTAGATAGGTAGATGGATGATGAATGAATATATAGATACATGAATGGATGTATAGATAGAACAATATATATAGTGAGGGACAGATAGATAGAATAAGGAACGATAGATTGATGGATAGATAAATGGATGGATAGTAAAATGGATAGATGGAACTATTTATAGATTGATAGAAAGGGGGAACTTTATTCATCCCCACAGGAGAAATGAAGGCATAACAGTTAAATTAAAAAGTGACAGTGGCACTAAATAATTTGAAAAAAATACTATAATAACAAGAGGGTAAATAGAAATAAACACATTTATACATATTTAAATGAGACATATTAAAAACCATTTAGGTAAATGTATAAATAGAAGATGAATATAGGGAAAAGTCAAATCTCCATATATTAAGAAATCCAGTACTTCTAAATAATGTGCAGATGTACAGAAATTATTAAAACTGGATTGCATGTGGGTGATAGGTGGTGGCGTACACCCCCACCTCTGTTCAGAGAGGGCCGATCCAGTTTAACATAAATGGCTATCAACCCATATGGACTACCATGACCTGGATGAATGAGAATCTACACACACATAATATTAGTTTTCTTTCTAACTTGGTTGTGAGAGTATCCATGGTAACACCAAGTGCATATATTCTGTATATACTGTTCTTTTAGCATTGCATTCACTGGATTGGACTGTTGTATTTTGGAATTGTTGGAAAACACTGACTGGAATGGACCCAAAGTCTGTGGGACCCAATTCTATTCACATTGCTGGCTTGGATTCTTTGTAAATATACTGAAAATATGATTTTCGGGAATTGGTCCGATTGTTTTCAAATTTGGTGCATATGAAACGACTGAAAGAGACCAATCTTCTATACATCATATTTTACTCTGAATTTTCATATTTTACTCAGTAGGAGGAGCTTTCTTTTTCAAATGAAAAACAACCTTTTCCAGACATACCTCAAAAACTATTCCTTGGATTATTTTCAAACGTTGTACCCCCATAGACTTTGGTACGGAGAAGAACTGAATTGATTCTGTGAAAGATGTATATTTCTGACAATACGGGGAGCTGTACGACCAGAAGTTTTTGGGCCATAATTTCTGAATCATTGATCTGATTTAGTCCACCTGTTCAGTGGCCATAGCCTCGCGACGGCCAGCCCTCTCATTTAAAACCAGCAATGGCTGAATCATTAGAGAACTTTTGGAGATAAAAGTCACCTGTGTTGTGTCTGAAGTCCATAATGTACAATTCAGGCAATCGTACACGCACCAAGGGCCCGGTGTATTGACCATTGACACTTGAGATGTAAACTTCAGGGGTCTAACCATAGAACCTCTAATAAGTGGATAACTTTCTACATCCTGAACCACTGCTGCCACATTTGTAATTAAATGATGATGAAGTAACGAGTGTCACCAGGTTTAACTGGAGGAGTAAACTGTTGATCAGTGCTGGACATTTGATCGTAATAAAACTGTGAGCCTTCTTCCTCAGCCAATGTGGAAGCTGTGTAAGACCACATGATGTAGATCAGCACAAACTGAAAGTATCAGTGAGAGCCAGAGAGAGAGACAGGCAGATTTGTGATGGGACAATCTGTCTGATAGTGTGAGAGAAAACTACAAATCGAAAAGACGGTGTGTTGAGTAGAAATCAATCCAAAATTCAAATTTCTAAATATTTATTCCTTTATATCTTAAGACTCATTTATATCTTAAGACAAATTTTCTCATACAGAAAAGGAGTGTTTATCAACATCAATCAGTCACCAGTGGATGGTATTCTCTTTTTTGAACTCTTTGTAAGAATACATAGCTCAGGGTTGTGATGCATTAAAGTACGGTGGCTATGCTGTGAGGCTGAGAACAAAAGTACTACTTTTTTGGGGGGAATTCAGATGTCATTTTAAAACATATCAATTCAATGTGGATTTAAATAATCAAAATGTTTGACTTTTTTATTCAAGACGTCTGTTTTCTGCTTCTCCACTCTCAGTTTACTTGATTGCAGTGGATGTGACATGATTTCTCTGACGTCAATGCTTTTGTTTTAATCTTTTGTTCTCTGACGGCTCTTGCCCTTTTTTTCCTTTCGTTCCATAAACACTCATTCGTCTGCTCAGATGTCATGTCTGTGTAAATGTGTTGACATGAGTGATTGGCAGAGACATGCTAATCAGACTGAGTGCACGTTTAGACAAAAACACCACATTACCTACATGCCTTTATTTTATTAACCCTTACTCCAAACAAAGACACAGCAATTACCCAGAGTGCACTGGCAGTCACAAAATCTGTGATTAATTGCGGTGAGAGCAGAGCAGCAGACGATTTATGTCGTTAAACTAAAAGCCCCGTACAGAGCTGTCAAATTAGTCGTAAGTACACATTTATTCAGACGTGAGCGCAGACAGGGAGGGAGATAGTTAAAAGGAGGAATTACTGGTGTTAACTGGTGTGTTGACTTGGAGCATCAGAGGACAGCTCTCCTGATAACCAGCAGGTTTAAGAACTCCAACTACTCATCAATGTTAAACAATAAATGATGTGTTGGTTTATGGGATCCTGCCGGCAGGCCCCAGATCCAACACCATTTACCTGCTATCAGAAGATCTCCTGATGTCACAATGTATCAATATTCTGGTTGAAGTTTATTTGATTTTAGGGAAGTGGCTAAACAATTATGAATCATTTTTTATCGATACTGAGATAATGATTATTTATCATGATTAATCAGAGTGGTACTAGAAATGTGAGCAGTATGACATGGGTTAAATATGAAGGTAGGAGTAATGGATGGATTCAAGGTGTAGGTGGGACTGCATCAAAGATCCACTTTAAGCCATGTTTTTTTTTGCCATGGTAATGGACAGGCTGACAGATGAGGTCAAGCAAGAATGTCTGTGGAATACGATTTTTGACATTTTGAAAGGCTGGAGAGGCAGAAATATGCACTGGCGAGAAGAGGGATGAAGGTCAGTCGCAGCCTGACAGAATACATGATGCAAGTAGAGGTGGAGAAGGTACAGCACTGAAGTTGTAGTACTTGGGATCAACTGTTCGGGGCAACGGGATGTTTGGAAAAGAGGTGCAGAAGCAAGAGCCGGCAGGGTGGAGTGGGTGGAGAAGAGTGTCAGGAGCTATCTGCGACAGAAAAGTAGTAGCAGGAGTGAAGAGAAATGTTTCCAAAATGGTAGTGAGAGCGGCTCTGCTGTCTGGTTTAGCTCCACCGACCGAAAGACAGGAGGCAGAACTGGAGGAGCAGAGTTGTGGACATTCAGATATTCTCCGGGAGTGAGGAGGATGGACTGGGTTAGACACGAGCACATCAGCGGGACAGTTAAGGTTAGATGCCTTGTAGACAAAGACAGAGGCCAGACTGAGATGGTTTGGACACGTGAAGAGGAGGGATAGTGGATCTACTGGTAGAAGGATGCTTTAGATGGAGCTGCCAGGCAGGAGAAAAATGGGAAGACCAAAGAGAAGTTTTCTGGAGAATGAGAACGTGCAGTTGGTCTGTGTGACAGAGGAGAGTGCAGAGGACGTGGCAAAATGGAAACAGACAATCTCTTGTGGCGACCCCTTAAAAGAACGCTCCAAAGAAGAAAAGGAAGTTTTGCATGTTTCTGCAGTTTTCCTGAAGCCTGCATCACCTTCAGTGTTTATTGAAAATGTAGCTTTTTATTGAAAATTAACCATTTGGTTCCAAATTAATGTGATGTCATTGGTGACGTTGGCCTGTCTTTAATAGCTTAATTGATATGGTGATGTCTTGTACAGCGTCGCTGTTAGTGACGTCTGAGTTGATGATGGATGATTCACGTTTGCAGCATTATTCTTTGCCTTCTTCATTCTTCATCATTCATCATTTAAAGAGGAATTTATTAAGTAAGAGGAAGAAGCTGAGGACCATTAAGTCGGAAACACAGGGTTCACGATCAGAGAAATCTCTCCCAATTGTCGTGGCCCAGATAAATGAACACTTATTAGACCCGAGTCCTTGCCGTCCTCTCACATGTGACAGGTGGCTGTATGTTGACTTTAATGGTAAACAGCATCGGGCACCAGTTGGTCGTCTTCACACCCCACTGAAGGACCCACTTACATCAACATGTTTCCTCAGCACCAGCCAACGTCCTCCATGTGTCAAATTATCCCACAGGGACAGGCTGTCAGTGTCACGTCCCCAGAACTGTAGATGCAGACGTTTCATCATGCATTTCTCTGCCTTTCTTCTTCTGTTTGATCATATCGACAAGAATAATACTGGCACACTCTGTAGACTGCTTCAAGATATTTACATTTCTACATACATTCAGGACTATTTTTATGTGTTGTTGGTATATATGCTTCTAAATGTTTTTAAATTGTTTTTAAATCCTGCTGAATTCAAATGCTTCAATATTTGTGGATTTGTGTAACAGTAGAGCCACAGCTGATAATTTATCCTCGTGGTCAGTTCATGTACTTGTTTTCTTTTTATAAAACATTTTATAAAGTGACTCAATCAATTAACCCATTCTCTGTGTGTATGTGTGTCTGTGTGTGTTTCTGTCTGTCTGTCTGTCTGTCTGTCTGTCTGTCTCTCCAGGGTCAGGGGAAGGTCTCAGCACGAGGCTCAGCCATGGAAGGAGACTGCCTCAGCTGCATGAAGTACCTCATGTTCATCTTCAACTTATTCATCTTTGTGAGTTCACTGCTCTCGTCCCTTGTTTAACAATTTACTTAATTCAAATAAAATCAGGAAACAAACTATGTGGTCTGAAATCCATTCCACAAGTTTGTTTAGTTTGTATTAAGCTCCCTCTTGAAAGTTAAAGAGCACATAATCTGGGTGCAGAGGGGTTGTTTTAGGGCTGGGCGATTAATGGACTGTACTTACATAGCGCTTTTCTAGTCCGCCCGACCACTAAAAGTGCTTTACAAAGCAAGCCAGCTGTCACCCGTTCACACCAACATTCATACAGCGATGATAGAGGCTGTCATAAAAGGTGCCACATGCTCATCAGGAGCGGTAACCATTCAATCCATCATTCATACCCCAATGGAACAGCCAAGTTGGGAGCAACTTAGGGTAAGGTATCTTGCTCAAGGACACTTCAACATGTAGACCGCAGTGGCCGGGAATAGAACCACGATCTTCAGATATCTGCATGACCGCTCTAGTAATGTGTGAACGAAATTAAATGTATTATTATTATTATTATTATTATTATAATGGTGATCTGGAATTAATCATAGACTGTTTCTGAAGTACAACGATTTTGCAGGATTTGAATTCATTATATAAATTGCATTAAAGCAGTGTCTGTACTTTTCTCCCTCAGCCAATGGGAGCTCAGTATTGGATCACATGCTGAGGTACAGAAGCAACATTGCAGAGTGATCAGAGGAGAAAAAGCTGTCTACCAGTATGAAAGAAAAATACAAATAATAAAGACAGAATGAATCCAGAAGAAAAAACCCTGAACACATTCATTTCATGCAATGTTTCTATGATTTGCAAACAGTTGCAGCAGAATAGAAATATACATTTATCTCAAACATCACAAAGTATTTTTCTAGTGTTAAATGAATTTAAAATAGAGCAATGTGTAAATCCCTGTTCCAACTTAACTTCCAATTTATTTCCATGTCAGTAACATTGTACCTGTTAATGTGAGAGTAATCAGTAATTAAACACAAAAAGTACCAATATTTCAATTCTTACCTAATTTATTTATTTATTTTTTATTAAAAACGGGACAACAGCATTCTATAACAGAAACACAATGAAACAGAACAATCAGTGAATTTTCTCGTAAACTCTTGAATGCATCAAATTCGATAGAAATAGCCCAACTTTGATGTTATTCTACCTTGTTTTTGTGGGATAGAACCAAGAGGACTCTATATTGACTACAGTAAGATAGCCAATGTACCCAACATTTTTCTAAATATGGGATCTGTAACCTCAAAGGATTTTGGCTGCAAAATCCCACCTTTATCCACTAGGATGGGGACAATATGCACATAATACAACCTTTGGCTGTGACATAAACTTAATGCTTTATTCAAGTATAGCAATGTGCACTGTAAAAAAAAAAGAGACTCATACAACACCCACAAAACAAGAGGATCTAATGTTCATTAATGCTCCGTCTTCCTCTACTACACATTCAAAAGTCACACACACACTGGATGATATGATTCATGAGTCCCTAATGTGTAACCACTAGAGAGTGTGCACCTGTGAAAGCTCCTACTTAGACTTGTCTGTCTGAATAATGCACCATCTGAATAGCAGGAGAATCTCTTCCCCTAATGTTAAACCTGTTTTTGTTAATCCGGTTGTTGAATTTATAGAAACAAACCAACAATCCTCCAGACACAAATCTCATGTGAGGGCCAACACTCCCGTGACACCACACACTCCCATGGGCGCATAGATGTATTTACAAATTTGGTGGATGTCAAACATGACGTAGACATCTTGTTCTCTCGTGATGTTTTCATTTGTCAGGTTGAGAAGCAGATCTTCATTCCTTGAGATGATGCTTACATTTCGTCAGTGTTGGACCTTTGTTGACTGAGTGTTAACGGTGAATCACGACGAGTCTTTGCTGGAAGTTCTTTTGCCTTTTGTACCTCACCAAAACGGAAAATGTCACTGCATCCAAACAAACATTATTAGCCACAAACATGGAATTGCAAAGATGTTTTCTCCAGCTGTCTTCAATATAATACCATTTTTCAACTTTGAATGTTAAAATATGTTTATTTGTGTATTGAAGTTCCCTTTTTTCATTTTTACTATTGGGTGGCATTAAAAAAAAAGCATTTTAGAGCCTCAATGACCATACTTGTTTTAAATTTCCCTCTAGAGGGAGTTCTATTAAAGTCCCCTGAGTTTGTTTTATTATGTTATTTGTTATTGATAAGTATTTTTGTATTCCATCTACAGTGTTAAAACAACATGCACACCAAGGAATATGTTTCCAAATGCTCAGAACTATGAGCTTTTTTTTTTTTAGTAAGCGTGATGTTGATTTAAGATCGACCACTGAATGTCGGCGAGTGACACATGTTGTGTGACTCTCGCCACTGGATTTCTGCCACGGCTATCTTAGAGATTCGAACCCCAGTCTCCTGGACCAAAGACAGTGGTGTAACCCACTGAGCTATCCAGCTGCTTTGATTGTCTATAATCTAACAACATATCTATTGTATCGCTCTAGGTCTAACTAACTATAAAACCTATTTAAATCTCATTCATCTGAGACATGCCCTTATAACAAGGATATATAGCAGCATTCTTCATCATTCAGGGGTTTCTCATTGCTGATTTTGCTGAACACTTGATGCTGACGCTGGTAAAACATGTTGCATCATTTCCTGTTCTTCCCCAGTATAAAACATCAAAGGAACAAAGGCATCAATAATGGACGGTTTGGTTCTTTTCTATTTGTTTTATAATATAGATGTTGAGTCTTCATATTATAAACACACAATGATTCAAAAGAAAAAAAATCCACCGAAAGATAAGTCTATTTTTAAATAGTAAGGAGTAAAAAGTACGAAAATATATGTTGAAATGTCAGGAGTAGAAGTAAAACGTTGAAAGAAAAAGCTTTACCAAAGCGAAGTACAGATACTTGAAACTGATCAAGCAGCTGCTCATTGACTGTACTGAAACAGAACTAACTGTAGCGGATGCTGACTGATTAACCTTCTCCCTACCAGCTGGGTGGCTCCTTCCTCATGGGTGTCGGTGTCTGGGTGCTTTTGGACCCGATGGGCTTCAGGGAGATCGTGGCGGCCAACCCTCTTCTGTTCACCGGGGTCTACATCATCCTGGCGATGGGCGCCATGCTGTTCCTGCTTGGGTTCCTGGGCTGCTGCGGCGCCATCAGGGAGAACAAATGTCTCCTGCTCTTTGTGAGTCTGTCAGTCATCGCTCCGGAGAGGAGTTCAGATTTCACACCAGCAGTGACATCTTGCATCATCTCATTCAACGTAGAGTATTATGTATTCAATTAATGGAACAGCACATCTTTTATCAACCCCACCTTATGCTGATGCGAAGTAAGGTGAAGTTTCATGAAATTCACACTGCTGGTGAAAGTGACACAATTCTGATTTCTCCCCCCCCCAAATATGACCTTTAATCCTCAACTGTTCACAGTCCTATATGTATGTCACCCATTTAGATGTTTGAACGGATCACACTCATGATCCCCTATACATAAATGATAATTAGCTGCAGAAATTTGATTCACTCTCAAAATGACTAAAATAGTGATGTTGGAACTCTCTTTATATTATTGGCTGTGGTGATTGTCCACCTACTTTTTAGGCGGCGGGCAAAAACAGGATTTCCTTGAAGCATTTTCACATGTATTTATTAAACTGGCAAAGCCTTGTCCGTCATCCAACTGATGAATCACTGATAAATGCTTCTGTTCTTGGATGTCATGAAAAAGTTGTTACCTCAGAGGGAATCAGTACAACAGCACCATCTAGAGGCCTTCAATGTAACAGTGCATGTCTGCATGACAAGTGTAGGATTATCACTTCCTTTTATTATTCATTTACCCAAATTCAATCAGGAGTTAAGAGAACTCTTGAGCATATCTCAAAACTGGTTATTATTTAGCATGAAAATACACAAACAACAAACGACCAAGTGGTAGTTCAGGCATTCTTGTTCTTCTTTTTTTACTTTTTCTATTTCCTTGGTCACAGTTTGTACTTATTCTACTTTTTCATATTGTTTCTGGAGCAGATCTCGAATACTATTATATACTTCATATAATATAGTATTTAATATGTTGTTACATATATACAATCTATCCTTATCTTCTCTTTCTTTTGGCTGCTCCGTCCTTGGAGTTGCCACAGCCGATCATCTGTTCCGTCTATAGTTGCCTGCTGGCTAACAGTACCTCTGATGGTATTTGTTAATGTGAGCCCAAACCAATCTGACATGGAAATCCGTTTTATGTTCCACTTATTGCATATGCTCACATGTGGAACATGCATTGTTAACGTACTGTCTTGTCACCCCTTCATGCCTGTATTCTTTCACAAAATTGTATTTACAGATCTCCCATGTACTTCAGAGGTGCCTTGGATATATCAGTATTTTAAACATTTGATTTATTTCTTTATTATTTATTACATTATAAAGCTAGGAAAAATGAACAGGTACAGTTTGATTAACCTCTCTCTAATCGTCTTTCTTCATTGACTTTCACAGAAAGAGGAGGACCCTGAGTGTTTCATGCATGTTTTGTTTTTTTGTTCCCAGTTCTTCATGCTCATCCTCTTCATCTTCTTGACGGAGCTGGCTGCCGCCATCCTGGCGTTCCTCTTCAGGGAGCATGTGAGTACAGATGACCTCCTCACTGGAACGAATCAAAGTCCTCACAATGAAAACTCTAAACTAGTGATGTAATGTTCTGCAGTTTACTTCTCTGGAACGATTGGAGTTGAAGTTTGAGCCTGAATCTCAATTTCTGGAGAATGAAACAGCTGTAAATGTTTTTAGATTATGCATCCTGTTCATCCGAACATTTAATGTGACAGGATGTTGCCAGATATTTGCATCATGCGTGTGAACCATCAGATGCCTCCATAGCTGAAGGTTAAAGGCAATCATCATCATCATGTTCACCATGAAGCATTTTACTTATTATAACATCACCGGCTTAAACTGCAGGGAAGAGGCTCAGACCGTCCTTGTGTTCATGATTAAGTTTGTCCATCCCTGGGAGCGCATTAAAGACCAGCATTTCTCTAGTTAGCCATTCCACACAATCCGGGTTCACCCTTCCAACCATTTCAACATCCTGGACGACCATTCCTGACAAAGTGCTGCTTTGGCACTCTGTCTGCAGACAGGGTAACTCCGGTGTGTCTGGCTGTTTTTAACAAAGAGGCCCTGATGAGCAAGAGGTCTCACTCTGTGGCCTTTTGAGAGACTCGTTCTTTGCCTTCAACCTTGTACATATTGACTGAATGGAAAAGGGGCAAAGACTCAGAGACCGTCTCTGGGCTTCTGATTATGTGGGTTGTTATTGCCCACACTGTTTGCGGATAGCTTTATAGGATCACACCTACATTTTTTTTGTCAGACTGACACATGGCATAATGCCAGGGACCACTACAATCTCTTTCATTAGAGTAAAAATCTACATATATCTGTACTTTTATCATCAAAATGTCTTCATATAGTGTTTCTTTTTAACTGCTGCATTTTGAACAGCCGACGTTTCTAAATATGTGTACATTGATGAAGCGGATCCCTCCTTTTTTGCTCCTCCCGAAGTTTCTTCCAATTTGCCTTCTTTGATTTTATTTATGATGTAGGGAGTTTTTCCTAATGTGAACTGAAGGTCAAAGACAGAGGTTGTCGTGTGCTTAAAGCCCCTTGAGCCATTTATTCCGTTTGATTTAGTACTGTATAAATAGCTTTGTTTTGATAATAACCATGTGTTTCCACACTGTGATTAATCCCAGCAGCTCGTTCAAGTTCTATCAAAGAGGAGCGGGAAGGTTTTGTTTTTGAACACTTTGGTATTTTTAAGTTGGAGAAAGAAACCATTGTGAACTTCCATATTCTGAGGGAATCAAAACAAAGTTGAACCCGGATTGTCCTGATGTTATTTAAGTTTACCAAGAATAGCAGCTTACTGAGCCTCCATTGTTTCAGTCTGTATTTGTGAATGAATGGCGGTGAGGGGGAGATCATGCATTTATGTCAGGTTATTGAGCAGTCTGTTGTTCTGGCATTGCTTCGGTCCACGGAACAGCGTTCTGATTTCCAAGTAGAGTCCGTAATTACAGGCTAATTTCGGATTTGATTAATAATTGCTGTCCATGAATCTGTGGTCAAAGATTCAGGCCAAACATACTTTCTTCGTCTTAATCAGAACTGATTGAAAATCATGACATCACCTGTCATCTTTGAGATGAGGGATGTTTGTTCTGCACGTCCAACATCAAACTTACTTCCTCTGCCAACACTGTGAGCCATTGAGTACTTATTTTTTTATTTGGTTATTTTATTTTAAGCCTCGCTTGAATTCCACATCCAAAAAAACTTAATATAGCTCCAGAACTGTCAGGTGTATTTGCATAACCTTTGTGTCCAAGGACAATTAAGACCTAAAACAATACTACTACTGCTACTACTAATACTACTGCTACTATGTGTGAGTAATATATGTTAAACACAAAAAATCTGATTTAAAAACAGGGTTTCCCTGATTATGATGATGAGTTTGTACTTTGCCTCATTTTCAGTTATTTCTTTTAAGAGTAGTACACCAAATGATTTTAAAGCTATAGCAGGTTTGCTGTTGCATATAGAGGCTACAAAAAGCTTGTGGCTGTATATCCACCACCTTTTGGCAGTTGAGATAAACTTGTTTATGACAAGACATTTAATGCCATTCATTTTTTCTTCTCTAAAAGGTCGGTGTCCTTACTGTAGGTTGATCATGATCATGCCCTGTGCTTTTTTCCCAGGAGACTGAACAATGATACTGTTAGAATATGAGGAAACACAAGAGACACAGTAACCATATGGAGCACGGAATTTGCAAACAAATATCGCAGAGGCTGATTGGCATCTCTCTGCTGACAGCACTTTTCTCCTATGTTCTTTATTGGGCCTAATTGAATTGTCTTTGTAAAATGACTGAGGTGTAAATTATGCTGGTAAATTGGCAATGTTGTAAGTTGCAGGAACAGAGGAAGTAAAAAATGAATCTAAAAATTGTAAATCAATAATAAGAAAATAGCACTTATTCAAGAGTGTTTCATATTCTGCATGACATTATAGTCATACGTTTAATTATTTGTTTATGTAAAACAAGGTGTATTGTTCTTCCAGTGGATGACATCATCAAATATTAACAATACAAACACCATGGCAACAGAACTAAAGATGCACTGCAGAGGATTGGGCCGATTCTGAAGAAAACAACATGAATTTACCTTCGTAAACATGTTACCTACATTTCAAAGAATTCCTATAATAACCCCTTAAACCCGAGTCTCTGAGGCTGCAGTCTTTTAAAATAGTCTCAGTATGTGAACGCAGCTGGGCTGTAGGGTGAACTCTACGAATACATCCACAATCATGTACACAGGAAGTCAGCTTGGAATCTTGAGACACCCATGCAGTCTGCCTGGACTAAGACCGTTTGTAATACATGTTAATCAGAATCAGTCAAACTCAACATCACATACTCTTGATGTTCATCCATCTGGTTACAGGGGGGATTTCCTGACCTGATCTGTCTTTGTGTCTTTTGAATAGTTGACCAGAGAGTATTTCAGCAGGGAGCTGAAACATCACTACAAGGGTCGCAATAACACTGATGTCTTTACAACCACATGGAACGCCATCATGACCACGGTGAAGCATCAGCTTCTTGTGATATAATTTTTCTGCATCCATGTCCAAGTCCTACAACAACGTGCCGTCTGTCTCTGCACAGTTCAACTGCTGCGGCGTAAGCGGTCCCGAGGATTTTGACGACAGCCTCTTCAGGCTTCTCAGCCCCAGTCACCTGGTCCCTGAAGCCTGTTGCCAGAGGAGCAGTTACCTAGGAGACGTGAGAGTGGAGCAGTGTGTGACCGGCAGCGTGGCCTTCAGACACAACAAGGTCAATACAGGAAACAATCGCATCTCACAAAATAACGTCACACCTGCATTCTTGAAAACTCAATTGGATTTTGACCTGTAAGAAAAATCTAGTCTTAAAATCTGTTAGATAAAAAAAAGACATGCAGAAACGTTTTGAGTGAAATCCTCAAATTATCAAAAACTCATTAAACTCACAACTAAAGGGCTTTCCCTTGTAAAATAGATGTATCTAGATTCACGGCCTAAAATATGATAAAGTTAAACACAGAACAATCCAAAGTAATCTGATACAATTCTGAAGTTTTGTGTAATACAAGAGTTCACTTGCAGTTAAAGATTAAATAAGACGTTTTTTAAACAGAGCTGCTCTCGCTACCATCTTGTAAACCTCTTCCTCACTCTTGCTTTAACTCTTCTGTCACAGATAATTCCTAAAACTCTTCTCCAACCCCTCCATCCTGCTTGCACTCGCTTCTTCACGTCTTTTCCACACTCAGTGTTGATCTGAAAAGTTGACCTCAAGTACATAAACTGCTGCACCATCTCCACCTGCACTCCACCTACAGTCACAAACATTTATCCTGTTTTGTCGTAACTTACTTTCATTGCTCTTTTCTCAAGCACATACCTCCACCTTTCCAGGTATTCTTCTACCTGCTCCCTGCTCTCACTACAGATCATTGTTGTCAGCGAACATCACCGTCCATGGAGACTCTTGCAGACCTCATCTGCCAGCCTTGCCATCACCATAGCAAACAAGAAGGAGCTTAGAGCTGATCCTTGGTGCAGTCCCACCTCCACTTTGAAACATTCCATCATTCCTACTACACACCTCACTACTGTCATTCTGCTATCATATATATCCTGTACCTCTCTAAACGTCCTTCTCTGTCACTCCAGACTTCCTCCCTCAGCAGTCTGTCGTACGCTTTTTCAAAATCTACAAAGACAGTCGTTGGCCTGACTCAATCTCCTAGAATTGGCTCGTTTGTGTCCTGTGAGAAATACAGAACTCTGCTCTAAAAGTTAGGAAGCCTTATATAAAAAACAACAACAGTGAAATAAGACACAATTAGTTGTCCTTGAGTCTACCTCAGTTATTTCCACAATGTTGATTATCATGCTTGCACCCGTATTTAAATCAGTCTAGTTCTTTTCATTACATCGGAATAAACCATAACCAAAAATAAACGGCTGTCTCGTTCATGTAGGTGTGTTTTGTCTTTCACACAGGGCTGCTACTCAGCGATGGTGGAAAACTTTGAGACGTACATTTACACAGCGGGGGCTCTAGCCATCGTGGTGCTGACAATTGAAGTACGTACCCTGTATATCTCAAATTACTGATTATGTTTTTGCTTGTCGCTGGATGTATGGTTTTAAAAAACGGCCACATCATATCTAGAAATGGAAGAAAGGGCTTTGTCTCACATTGCTGTATGCTGAATCAGTTAAATGTTGCAGCCTCAGGGAATTGTGGGGCAGCATTATCTCCTCATCCTGTCACACAGGATGAACCATGTTTGATGAAGATAAGACGGGGATAAGACGGGAAGCACTGAACCACCGTTTCTTCCCCCCTACCTTTATCGTATCGCCTTTAATATTGACAGACATATGTGGACAAGCAGATTGGGGCAAAATGTAAACAATGACCAAAATATAAAAATAAATATTTGCAATAACATTATTATGTTTTGTAGTTCTCCACTTTAAAGCCACTTTAACTTTAAAACTTTAAAAAACAACACGTACAAGTAGATTGATCAGGAGTTTGAATGAAGACCAGACATATCGGTGAAACTGTAATCAATCTACTAGCACAGTTTACTTTTTTCGTAGGGGCCATCTTTTTTCTTCCTTTTATGCTCATTTCATGTTTTGGTTGAGCACGACAAACTAACACACGAGGGAAGACGCGTCCACTTCCAATTTCCAGCTTTTTGTGTCTCTGTGTCTTGTGACAACTTCCTGTCAGAGCCGGGATTACATTTTTCAGTAGTAAACGAGTTAGCCTTCTCTCCCCACACACATCAATGAGCTTTGGCCGCCATGACCATAACCACTTATCACTGCAGACCATGAACACCCAGTAAGTGAAGACTGTGGCATCAAAGTCTGTAAGATATGTGTGATTGTTCATTTACCTGCTTCCAACACGTCACCTACAGGATGAAATGCTAGCTTGCTGCCTAATACATCCCACCCACACTAACCCTAACCCTAACCCAGGTAACCATGGTAACCAGATAATTAATTTTAATCTAATTTCACCTGTCAGCTGTTATAATGTGATTGAAACATAGAAAGAAAAGAGCAACTAAAATTTAGGGATTTCAGGGATTTTAGGGAGTCCAGGTCACATTTGTGTCTTTTGCAAAGCGACATCCTCCTCACCCATGATACCTCGCCAGCACCTGCTTGGACTCTTAACGTCATTATCATTTTGATCTTTGGGGGGGACTTGAAAATATGAAAAAAGATGTACCCGTCTGTCCTCCATCATACTAGAAAAAGCATTACCCATGTCTCGTTCTCTCCTCAGCTCTTCGCCATGGTTTTCGCCATATATTTATTCAGAGGGATCCAGTAACCGCGGCGTCACCAAACCCCTCCATCCGAAGAACACAAGCAGACGAACGACTGTAAAACATGAAACGTATTTGTACAGTCAGGGTTTACGTGATAAAGTGAGTTTTGTGACTTCATTTCGTCCTTCACCACAGACGCAGGGCGTCACAGCCCTTCGGACAAACAGGCAGTAATCAGTGACCAGATGAGGTTCTGTACTGTCGGCACTGTTTTCTCTAAAGTAACGTTCCAAACACTGAAGACAAGCTGAATTACGGGAGGACATGTCACCACAGAGGAGGACATGATTTAAATTCTCCATTTAATCACGATGCTGTAGGGAGTCTCAGAGAAGTCTTCATACTTTACTCACATCCTGTGTGAGAACATCAAATATTCTCTTCATCAATCTGCCATGAAATACTATATATTAATATTATTTAATACTTTCATTGAGCTAAGTTTTTAATCTAACATCAGGCCTGATAATAACCATTAAATATTATATTTTTAAATATCTTATTATCATTATTTCTTTTTTGTAATTAACAGTGTGTGATAGGTCAGTGGTCGGCAGAAACGCTGATTAAACATTTTTTCTTTTTGTTCAGTATTAGATCATAGAATTTTTTTTAACTTAATTAATTATTTTGACTCACATCAGTCCACATCATAACTATATAATATTTATTTATTTTCAAATTTTATTTAAGACAACATGTATTTCCTCCTTCGTTCACATAGAGAAATGTAAAAGCACGAATGTTAAAGCCAGTATCAAAGCCTGACGATGTGGAATACATGCCTTTCCTCTCTGATAGCGGTGTGACCAAAAATTGCAGTTTTAATATGTTTTATCTGGCACAGTTTTGTCCCTAACATGCTCTGAGGAACTATTCTTAATGACTGGATGCCCCCAAATACACAACTTTCCTCGAATGATGCTAGTGGCTTTATCACAGTCAAAACTATTTATAAAAAAAAAATCGAAAGTGAAAGGATGAAAATATCACATGGGATAAAAAAAAGAAAAAAAGAAATGGAATCTGGTAAATATGAAGACGGTCATGTGGTTTGTGACTTTGTGGCTCCAAATCACCATTCACGAAACTCTCATAAAAGAACTGTTCACCCCAAAATCAATCTATTACCCCTCCCATAATGGTAGAAGATTTGTTTTGTACCTCAGAAAAACTCTTTCTTAATCTTCGAGTTATAAATGATGACTCTCTTAACGGTCGGGGTTTTAAGAATACTGTTGTTTGTTTATTCTGTACATTCATACGGGGTCAGTGTAAATAATGCAGTATTTATGTTTGTGTTGGAGCTGCTGTAAATTTAAGTATCTTCACAGTATGAGATTGAAATTGTTGTTTATATGTAAATATTTCTCAGTGGGACTAAGCCAGTATGTGAGTTTAACTTTGTGCAGAGAAATAATGTTCATTCAATTCAAGGAAAATTACATTTATTCTCTACTTGTGTTTGTATAAATGGCACTGATTCACATTAAACTGATTTCTGTTATTTAAGTTGTGTGACACTTAATCTTTCCTCCAGCCTCAAATCTGTGTCAGCCATTCATACGTAGGTGAGTTTATGAACAGAAGTGTTGACTAAAACCAAGCTGGTCCCAGAGGCGTGTCCATCGGAGCTCCCATCCTCGCAGACGCTCAGGAAGAACCTCCGATTGTTGTCACCATTATCTTTGGTGTTTTCCAAGATGAACCAACCAAAAACAGAAGAACGCTTGAGTCCCTGTTGATTTAAACATTTACAACTTGATGCTTAACTTCAGTCAAACAGGATCATATTTCATCATAACAATGACCTAATCATTTTTACCTCATCAGCTTTACATCCTTAGAGGCCTTTTCTCCACCTCACATTGGTTGGTTGGAACTGATTCGGGCATCTTGTGGTGACCATGTGTTTTTGGTACATCATTGTTTGACGAATACTCTGGTCGGTGTTGCTGAGGAAAGGATGGAATAACAGGGAGTCATGCGACACCTGGAAACCACTGACGCCTTACAGTCGCGGCTTGTAAGCCGATCCAACTAAAAAAAGAAAGTGATATGAGGCAGCAGTTATTTCTGAAGTCATTGCTCAAGGCTCTTGTTATTGTTGAATAACATTCATGTGAGTATTATAACCTGAGGAATTACTGTCTTCAAATGTGGCGGACGCCTCTCCAACAAGCTCTATGCCTCGGACTGATTCTCTCACACATCATCGGAGAAGGTAAGATGTCTGCTCTGTCAGTGGAGTAAGCGTGGATGAGTTGCCCTGGAGGATGTGCTTACAGTGGACACAGACAGATAAGTTGCCCTACGTGGTTCCCTTCTAGTGGAGAAAAGGTAAATAACTGAGTCTTCTTGTGTACAAAACTTAAGTCACCCTCTACTTTGCACTTCTGGTTGAAAGATTGGATCGAATGCCTCTTCTGATGACCTTCTATTGGAGAAGACTTGATCATTTGTCCACAAATGTGTGGTTTTAGTGAAGAAAAATAGCATATTGCCTTTTGTGGTACTCTTCTAGTAGAGGGAACGCGATAAAATGCCCTTAAGTGTTCTTCGTTCTTACCACCTTTCTCCCAGTTGAGAAAATGATTTGAATTGCTCTCTACGATGTTCTAACAGTGGAAAAGGTTACTTAGTTAGTTTTCCTCTAACGTGCCCCTCTAAAGGAGAAAACACTTAAATGTCCTTCAAGGTGACCTTTTTGAAAAATGTGATTAATGGCCCCCCCAGCATTGTCTTCTAGGTTGCTCCTTCAGTGAAGAAAACCTGATTATTTACCCACTAAGATGAACTTCCAGTAGATTCAACAGGGCCGTGTCCTATCTATGTTGCCCTTCCTATAGAGTAATTGTGTGAAACAGCCGTCTAGTCCACCTTTCTGTTTAAAAAACATGCTCTAATGCCTGTTACGATGACATTGTGGGGGAGAAAACGTTATAAAGTGCTCCAGGGGCTCATTAAATCTCATTTACAGGGAGATTTTCATGGTAGCTTTGACAAAAACGGCTACAGTAAATGACGGCGGCGGTGTGAGTGTGGGTTTGTCACTTTCACTTTACACATCTGACACCTTGTTAACAGGAAAAAACAGCATTGTATCTCAAACATTGACCGTAAGTGTTCTTATCTCCAGGCAGCATGATCAGAGTGCTCGGTCAGTCCGGTCAGCAGGTCACGTTGCCATGTTCCTATGACTATGAGGACCAAACCCCCATCTCTGAGCTGTCTGTGCAGTGGAGGAGTCCAAACAACCAGCTGCTGTGTCACTACATCAAACACAAAGCTTTCCAGAACTGCACTGCTGGCTACGCCCTCACCTACACGCCCGGCAGCATCACTCTGACCATCCAACGCGTCAAGATGGAGGACTTTGGAGCTCACTTTTGTTCTGTGAGCAAACCACACGACTTCTCTGACAACAGTGTAGAGCTGCTGAGGATGTCAGGTGAGTGACAGGTGAGGGGTGTGTCCCACCCTCTTGAGCATTAAGGCATTTTCTTCAAATCTTTCTTGGAAAAAAAAAAAAATCACTTTCTACTCACGAGGATTTATTGTTCTGCAGCTTGAAATCAGTCAAATCTTTGTTCAGAATTAGTACATATATGTGCACTGATCAGCATTAACATTAAAACCACCCGACTAATGTTTCGCTGTGATGTCACCTATCAGAACAAGCATTAACTTCTTACGCATTTGTGCAGCAGTGGCTCTGCTGTGGGATCAGTCAACATGGACTAGCCTTCACTCCCTACAACAATCAATGAGCCTTGGGCGCCCATGACCGTGTCCTTCCCTAGACCACTCTGTTTGGTACGAACCACTGCAGCATAACATACTTCTCTATTTGGTTCATTGGGTGGCAAAACAAGGTTAAATTACCCTCTAATTTGACTTTACAGTCGAACCCTTAGAGGTTTCCTGTGGAGAAAACATGATAAATTTCACTATTCAGTTCTTTTAGTGGTAAAAATACAGTTAAATTGCCCTTTAATGTTACCTTTCAAACCAAAAAATTTCTTTCATCGATACCCGTCCGGAGAAAATGTTCACTGAGTACCTGTTCACTGAATGCATCCCACCAACAATCAAGGGCCGTCGTAATGTGATAATCGATGTTACTCTGACTTCACCTGTCGGTGGTGGTTACAGTGTTATGGCTGATGCAGCCTACAGGTTGAAGTGGGTTGGGACATTTTAAGGGCGTAGAAGAGGAAAGTCTACGTTCACCAAAACATCACGGGAGAAAACCCACGTGTCTGTCCGCTTCAGAGGTCAAAGGTCGTGAGAGCTTGATCTAACAGGATGTTTGTTTCTGTAGATTCTGTAACTTCTGCTCCAAATGGTGGATGGAAACAGTCAGGTATGTTTGTCACCTTGCCTTCTAGTAATGTTGGTGTTAAAGGGATATTTGACCACAATATACAAGATTCAGGATCTAATCAAAGTTCTCCGACACTTAGATTAAAGGAACAGTTCACCCAAAAATTATGGTTCCAATATTTATTATCTTATTATCTGAAACATGTCAGGAGCTTCACAATAGAAATGAAAAAATAAGACGACTCCATACAGTTTGACAAACTTCTAAAGCGGAAAACATCGCTGTAGCCTCCAAGCTACAATAATTAGCATAAACCTCATCCGTGGAAAGGGCACAATCGGAAACTTCAACACTTATTGTGTCCGCAGACCTCAGAATCTACCTGCTGACTAGAAGATACATCAGAAAAGTGTCCACAGGTTAACGCTGAGGGAGGAGGAGGCAGGTACTTCTTCTTCATGTCATGTACAAGAGGAAGAAGAGCTTCTGCCCCTTCCTATGATGTAGCTTAGAGGCTACAAGGAAGATTTCATTTCTAAACATCGTCTTTAATAATCCATTTATATCTGGGATTCTGGAGACTAGCATTCCTATCATTCTCTAAAGTGTCTGGGCGAATGCAGAAACCTGTTTTGCTGTGAGTCTCCAGAAATGTCCTGTTGTCTAATAAACTTCATCCAACTTTCCATCAGCATGAGGCGGAGCAGACAAAGACTACTTTTAACCTTTAGGATGGAATGAACTGTTCCTTGGAGGAAAATATGCACTACCCTGATATCTATGAATTTACACAATCAGCCATAACATTATAGGTTAAATAAAAGAAATAATCTATATATATAGTC
This sequence comes from Lophius americanus, assembly GCA_037951165.1. Lineage (NCBI taxonomy): Eukaryota > Metazoa > Chordata > Actinopteri > Lophiiformes > Lophiidae > Lophius > Lophius americanus. Next base: position 1,452,036 of record JBBDHG010000107.1, on the reverse strand, counting down.
AAACAAGTTGACTTTTTGGAAACACATCTTATTTGTGGCTGTTGATGTTCCCACAAACACTAAATTGTTTATTAATGAACGTTATATAAACAATCTAAGATATTACATGTTGATGCTGTCGTTTCAGGTGTGAGCTGGGCTCTTATTCTTCTCCACACTTTGGGATTGTTTGTTTGTTTGTAGTAGATGAACAACAGAAGGATAAACAGCCGCTAGAGACAAACACACTTCACTTAGCTTGAACTATAAACTGTAAATGCATCTGAGTGTACGGAGCTTCAAATAAAAGCTGTGATTAGTGTTGTGTCGTAGCAGTGTGTGTGTTTGTGTGTGTGTTTGTAGGGTGGGCAGCCTCTGACTGATTGTAATTGTTCTATTATTAAGTCACAGAGGACAAAACCATTTGAGAGCAGATCCCATTCATTGTTTTTATGGTTTATATTGTCTATATTAATCACAGGGAGACAAGTTAGAGAAAAAAATAACTTCACCAAGGCATCTCACTCTCAACTCATGCATCTGGCCTTTCAGCGGTGAAAACGGAATATTTTGTCCTCAATGGGACCCAGTCTGTGGAGAAAACGTTTTCACTATTTTTTTATTTAAAATGTTTAACATTTTCCCACCAAAATGCCCTTTCAATTGAGAAACAGTGGAAATATGATGAAATAATCATTGAGGTGCTTGTACAGAAAATTCACACAAGGAGGGAGCTTCTTTTTTTTTATTGGCGTTAGTATGAATGAACTTCTTTTTAGTGGAGAAATTGAATAACCTTCCCTCAGTGTTGTCCTTTCAAAGGAGAAGACTGTGAACATATGATAAATAAATTCTAACCGGCTGGCTCCTCCAGTGGAAAGAAAACATGCCAGGCTGCCCACTTGGACTCCATGCAAGTGAGGAAAATTTGAAGAATTATTCTCTAAGAGGTCTTCCATTGGAGAAAATGTGACGTAGGGTTCTCTAGGGCGTCTTTCTTATGGTCATTAACAGGGACAACTTCGATAACTCATCTCTGACTTCCATGAAATTCACCTGTGTAGGGATTCCCGGTACTTCATCCTTGTTTTCTTGTTGACAGTATGTCAACAAACTACAAAGTAATGCTTACAAATTCCACACTGTGGCGATGTTCTCCCATCAGATCAGATCCTGAACCCTCAGCTGTCACCAGTGCAGGTCAGGATGATCAGTGGATTTACTGACGTGGTCTGTGTGTCACCATATAAACCAGGTCCTGTAGCTGACACATGTGAGGGCTATGCAGCTGTTGGGTTTTTGTCTTTTATCCTACAGGAGAACGGTCGATAAAGTACGACCACAAAATCAACCTGACGTTTTTTAAAGAGGCGCAGTAGTTTCAGGAAACAAACTCTGCAGTTATTGGAGAAAACAGTGAAAACATTGGTCAGGGACTATTTCCAGTGGTGGATTAATCCATCTTCATTGCTTCACGGAGAATTGAACTGGGATGGATTCAAATGATAAGAAAAGAACAAATGAGAGATTCAGACATGGAACTCAGAAATGTGTTGATCCGGTGAAAAGAAAAATCTGAGGAGGTATTTAAAGTAAATAAAATGAAAACAAATAACATTCAGTTTTTTGTAAGAGACAAATTTTGAGTCTTTGAAATGGGTAATTCTTCATAGGAGTTGGACAATACAGTACATTTCCCATAATGCAACACGATTGTGGCTCCTTTTATGGTAAATTTCCACGTTTCAACATGTTTTGTTGATGATTGTTTGTTCAGTTGTTTTTGCTCAGTCAGCAAAATGTCCCATCGCTGAAAAACTGAATAAGATGAAAACACTAATCCTGTAAAGGAATATTGAAATACCTGAAGTACATGTTTTCGGGACTTTTTCATTCAGAAATATATTTAAGGTTAACTCGTCGATTTTGGGGGGATAGGTTTAAATGACTCATAATGTAATTGATTAATCAGAGTTAAATAAAATCCCTTATTCACCTGCATTGATGTTTCTATCGGACTTTTATGAACACAGAAGAAATCAGATGCAACTGATAGTCAACATTTTTAATTTGAAGAAATTCTATGCAATTTTAAAAAAGATTTCTTTAATAAACACAAAAGGAGGCAAAAAGTTACTGTCACTCAACATTTCTAAGTTGTATGTGCGTAATGTAAGTTGTGTGAATACTAAATATAAGTTTTTACTATTTTACAGCTGCATCTGTGATTATAGTGGGAATATTCTCAGTGTTATAGAAACATTTAACATTTCCCTGATTAGCAGAAATATCTGCTTTGAGGAGGAAGGAACATGTTTGGCCTTGGTGAATGTAAGCGCTCTACTTTTTATCAGTCCAGTTTGTTTTTTGATTTATTTATGAAACTGCTCTAATTTACTATAACTCACCAGAATGTGTCTTTATTAGCTTTAGGTGGCATTCATGTCGCTTTTAAGTTTTAAAGTTACATTTAGGTAACTTTAAGTTTTCCCTCTGCTAGAACAAATACTGTGCAAGAAAAAATGTAACCTGTGATTAAAACTTTTGTTAGCCTGGCTTTAATTCAGCTCTAACCAGAGGGTTGGTCAGACCGCTGCCAGCAGTCCTTTTATCCAATGAAACCAGTGTGAGACTCATTTGATAGTTGTCCTGAGGGGTTCTGGTAAAGTAAGGGAAATAAAATCACAGCTCCGCCTCCTGAACCAGACCTAGTCCAAAATTATCCATTGTATTTTTAGCCCACTCATAAACCAAACCTTTTGCATATAACCGATTAAATAAAGTTTTTTAAAAACTGTGAAATGAAAGGATCCGTCGCTTAAATCTAATGTTTCTGAATCACTAAGTTTGTGACAAAACAGTTTTTGTCATCATGAAGTCAAGTTAGTAACATGCATTAATGAGAGATGGATGAGAAGAGAAGAGAATGAGAGACAGAGAAGCCCGGTGCATCCTGGGAAATCTACATCTCCAGTTAAGGACTTGCCTGAGTCAGCCTTCACTATAAGCTCGATCAAAAAGGAAAGTTTTAAGCTTCTTCTTAAACACGTACAGGGGGTTCTTACTCCCCGGACCAGGACTTGAAGGTAGTTCCAGCATAAATCCGTCCTGACGTTACGGTGACGTCCGGTACCGGCGGGTTGGTAAGGGTACTGAATGAAGCAGGCGTGATGAAGAACAGAAAGTGGCATGAGAGCAGTCCACTAAAGAGTGACCTGATGAAGACCACACATAGAATCCTCAGGGATTAACCACACAGGAGATAATCCTGAGGGAACAACAGAGGAGAGCACAACCACCAGGACCAGATAAGACGTCCAGGTGCAGGTGGAAACAATCAGACGGGAGGAAAACTGTTCCACACACTGAGACAGCAAAACATCAAACCACCAACGGAAAAAACGCCATAAACAGATGACTCCACGTTTTTGTTCAGTGTTACTTGGAGTCAGGGTTTTATTGATATTATAATGTGTGAAACCAGCGGAATGTCCCTTTAATAACACGTGTTTTAGGGGGTTTTTTTCCACTGAAGATGCAAAGACGAGAGAAAATGAGCTTAAGTGACATAACATCAGATTATAAAGTTGTTTGTAGAGCGCGTTTGACATTTATGAGGATTTAAAGAAAACAAAAAGTGAGAACCGTTAACACATCCGGACCGGCCCACCAGCAGGGTTCCGTCCTGATAAAATCAAAGCTGCTGTCACAGCAGGCCTGTAAAAACCAGCCGCCTGGGTTTAATGGAGCTCGGGATGCAGCTTGTTTTCTCTTTAGCTGCATCTGCACAGCCGGCCCACAACGCGCGATAGCTGGCTGTAGGTCAACAGCAGGATGTGAGGTTTCCTGAGGACAGCGTGGACGCCTGCCAGCCTTGTGAGTGAAACCTCGTTATACATACGGCTCAGAGACTACAATGTGGGGGCCACGCAAGCTGCTCAACATATGGCACAGCTGGCCCAGAGTTTGGGGTCAAACGAGGCGAGTTGGTGCCCCTGAGTCTCATTTGTTAGGCTGAAAAAGCTGATGTGGAGTTAAGGATGTATTTTTGCTAATTGCTGTGTAATTTGTATACAGACAGCTGTGTCCCCGTCTGACCCCACTCAGCCTGCAGCAGCACCTGTGTTCTGTCAAACCCAGTCCCTGTTTTCAGCTAAAGGGTTATTTCACTTACTTAATGCTCTTATTTCTATCATTTTTTATGCAAATGTCCCATTTTTCTTTTACACATGATCACCTCATGGAGGAGCTGCAGGTATCAGTTCCCCCTGCGTTCGTAGGGGGCGTTACCAGCCTGGTGGTGTATGGTTCTAATCCCAACTTAGTGTGCGTTTGGTTCTCACGGTAAACCTCAATGTTGAGTCACCCTCCACCTCAAAGGTTATTTGAAGCCTCAAAGTCAATGCGACGCTGTGTGAGGATGAATATTTGCCCCTAGCGACGCTAACGGCGATGAGAATTATGTTGTTGAACGACCTTTGTGTCAAAGTTAAGGAAAGTAGAAATGAAATGATGAGCAAAGCATCTGGTTGATGTTGCAACCCAGACAGGGTGAGGTTTGGTTTTCTGACGTGTGTGAGACTCACACAACACACACGGAGCAGCAGCTGTGTTTGCTCCGCTCACGGTTGACGACAGGAAAGGAAACAGTGGACATTAATGCAGGTATTGTTTGTGTACGCAAATAGACCCAAATGGTCCTGCTGTCACGTTCCAAAGTAAACAAAGCAAGGGAACAGTAAAATTCAAATCTCATGTCTCGGTTTTAACGCAGCATGAAGTCATTAATAAAAGTGCAAACTGTGAAATATTACCGGGAAACAAATGCTTCCATTGTTTTTGGCCGTAGCCATGTTTTTGCTCAGTTAGCCGCGGAGCTAGTGGACCTTTAGCTGACCGGACTGAGGCTGGATCCAGACTTTGATCACATTTGGAGTCACCATAGGCAGCGGGGCTCAGCTGGGCCGGGTTCCCAATGATCGCTGCTGGACACACTGGCGCTAGATTACACAGGTAATGGCTACGTCAACACGCGCCAAAAACTTGAGTTCCTCTTTCACTGATGTGTAACGACGTAATGAACCGTAATAGAATGACATCACACAACCAACACCAGAGAACAAACGAGAAGAAAGGTAAATGTACCTTCACTCAGGAATCTGCTGATATCAAAAACACAACTACTACCTGGATGTCTGCTTCAAGAAGGAAGTCACATGGTTTAAGGTACGTACACAGACATCTTTATGACTTTGATTCTTATCTGGTTTTGGTATTTGTACGGATATGGTCATGCTTAGGAGTTGGGGTTCGGTCTCTACCCCGTTGGACGTGCCTGGAAAACCTCCAAAGGTCTGATGCCTGAACCACCTCAACAGGTTCCAGCTAAAGTACAGAAGACTTAGTCTTAGCATAGAATATGTACGAAAACATTTCAGAGGAAGACCGTGGGCTTCAGAGGAAGACAGTGGGCTTCAGAGGAGGACAGTGGGCTTCAGAGGAGGACAGTGGGCTTCAGAGGAAGACAGTGGGCTTCAGAGGAAGACAGTGGGCTTCAGAGGAGGACAGTGGGCTTCAGAGGAGGACAGTGGGCTTCAGAGGAAGACAGTGGGCTTCAGAGGAGGACAGTGGGCTTCAGAGGAAGACAGTGGGCTTCAGAGGAGGACAGTGGGCTTCAGAGGAGGACAGTGGGCTTCAGAGGAGGACAGTGGGCTTCAGATGAAGACAGTGGGCTTCAGATGAAGACAGTGGGCTTCAGAGGAAGACAGTGGGCTTCAGAGGAGGACAGTGGGCTTCAGATGAAGACAGTGGGCTTCAGAGGAGGACAGTGGGCTTCAGAGGAGGACAGTGGGCTTCAGAGGAGGACAGTGGGCTTCAGAGGAAGACAGTGGGCTTCAGATGAAGACAGTGGGCTTCAGAGGAAGACAGTGGGCTTCAGATGAGGACAGTGGGCTTCAGAGGAAGACAGTGGGCTTCAGAGGAGGACAGTGGGCTTCAGATGAAGACAGTGGGCTCAGAGGAGGACAGTGGGCTTCAGAGGAGGACAGTGGGCTTCAGAGGAGGACAGTGGGCTTCAGAGGAAGACAGTGGGCTTCAGATGAAGACAGTGGGCTTCAGAGGAAGACAGTGGGCTTCAGATGAGGACAGTGGGCTTCAGAGGAGGACAGTGGGCTTCAGATGAAGACAGTGGGCTTCAGAGGAAGACAGTGGGCTTCAGAGGAGGACAGTGGGCTTCAGATGAAGACAGTGGGCTTCAGAGGAGGACAGTGGGCTTCTTTTAACACAAGGATCAGGCAACAGATCTTTTCCTGGGAGGCCTTTGTTTACTCTGAACAAAAAAACGCTGCTCGGTGTTGGCGTTTGTTGAGTTAGCTGCTAACTGCTACAGGCTACTTTGCGTGTGTTCAGATGTCAGATTCACCTCTAGTACTACCTCCACTGCATCTCAGTGGTGGAACATCACAGACGCCCCAGTTTGGAAGAGTGAAGGTGCTTCAGCCTTTTGACTGGAGGCAGGAGGGGACAGCCGGTCGGTATGCGGGCAGCAGAAACACAAACAAAGACTGTTTTATATTGAGGTTATATTGTTTTTCAACCAGTTACCTGATTTGAATGTGTTTCTGTTTCTAGCCTGAAGGTCGTCCCCAGTGTCTTTGTTGCTGTACCAGAACTTAGTGGGATCTGCGACCGGTATATCAGGAAGTAGATAACGAGCATCTTATGTAATTACCCTCCTGATTATAGAGTTGGCGCTTTGAGTGAAGTCATGTCTTTCATACTGTACGTCATCACGTTTGTCACTTACCTGTAAACAGTAATTATGTCAGTGATGTCCCTTTCATAAGCAGAAATATTGACGCTGTTTACCTGTGAAATGTTCCAATCAGGTATTTGAGAATTCTATGACGTTCCCAGTCTTTTCTTGTCCCCATTCCAGCTTACCTGAAACATCGGGTTTGCTGAGATTCTCATTCGTCCAGGTCAGCGATTGAATCCGAAGCATCTCTACATGGAGGAAGTGGAAAGCAGAGCTCATCATCGTCATCGTCTCGATGCCTCGAGCCTCTGGTTCTGGTAGGGAAGATACAATTGGGTCAAAATTACAATCCACGAAGATGAGGCATTTACTGATCACATCAGCGCCGTGGACAGTAACATCAAGTTCACGAGGCAGGAACCCATAGAGCCGACCTTCTTGAAGTGTGAAGATCACATGGAGGTCGCTGTTAGACTCAACATGAGGTTTACTGTGAAGGCCACACGCACATATTAGTACCGACTGTCTGACTCACTCAGTTGGGACTAGAACCCCACACCAGCAGGCTGATAACATCCCTGCGAAGGCGGAGGGAACTGAAGCCTGCACCTACCCCAACTGGACCTTCATCAAGTCTCTTAAACCCCAGAAGAAGAACTCCACAGAGGGAAAGGACAGGCGCGAAAACGCTGTCATTCCATATGTGGCTGGAGTTTCAGAAAAGCTATGAAGTATTTTCTCTCAACACAACATCCTGATTCTCTTCTAAAACCCTCTGACAAGAAAGACTTTTAAAAACCCCAGGGGCAGACGGTGATGCAGATGTCTTGTAGTTTGGATGAGGGTTTGATTATAAAAACATTTGCCCTGCGTGCTGCTCTGTAGAAGAATTTGCCCAGCACCTGTGAACAGCCTTTTAAATTGGTGGCGTTTCCCTTTAATTAAGTATCATTTATTCTAACCAAAAGCTTCCTCTTGATCCCTGGGGGAGACAATTCTTTTTTACTATTTTTTTTTTTACTTATCTGAACAAAACTCTGCACAGAGATTTGTGGGATCAGAACATCTCGCTGACACACCGACAAAGAAATATAACTTCATACGTAAATATTATTTCCTGCTTGAAGGTGAGAAAAAAAGATTTATTTCTCCGGTTATGTAAAAAGAAAGATCTTCGGTCGGAGCTGAATATCGGAGCGGCTGCAGCAGTGTCTCACTATCTTATGGAAATCTTTTCTGGGAGATTTTCACGTTCAGCAGAGTCGCTTTATTTCGTAGGGGGGGGGGGGGTCACTCAAGGTCGCCTTATGTTTAGTCTGAGCTGGATGATCTTACATCACCACACAACAGTCAACTGGAGAAAAAAGGTTGTGGGAAATCATCTCAACACCCTTGATCATTTTTAAGTTTGTGTCGGGAAGACTCTCCTCTTGCACACTCGGGTCATCATTTTTAATATCACTCTGTCATTCACAACGTTCCCACATGCTCAGTTACCCGCATCACCGTCTGGGGCATGTGATACCGACCTTCCAATCTGTTTATGTATCATTCCCTCCGTTCATCTGGTTACTTCATGCTTCTGTTCCACACGCGCTCGCCAACCCGCTTCTTTGTATTTGTATTTTCTCGTGACGACCAGGAACGCGTCCGTCGGGGAGGTAAGTCATCCAGAAACAAAAATAGAAGAAAAAAAGTCACCAGCATGTATCTGAAAATCTGCATCTCCTCAGTTTATCAGTAAATGCATGTTTGTTGGTTTTATTCAATGTTTGGTTCCATTTTTTCTTTTACACAATATCTGTTTTCTTGAGACTAATTTTTTATTTTTTCCCCCCACCATTTCAGTAACTCCATAATTCATCAGTCATGTTCAAAATATGTTCAGTATTTTGAACATGATGTCTTTTATTATCACAGATCTGTTATATGTTATGATAAATCATAAATATTTTCTTCATCCTCTGCCTCTCCTGATTGAAATACATTTTCCTTGAAGGTCCTTACAATAATGCTACATTAGTTCTAAAAGTTTTTTTCTGAATGAGATTAAATCTGTCTCTGTTTACTCCGACACAATTCTTTCAGAGGGAGTTTTTGCGATGAAGAAGATGGAGTCTGTTCTGTTCAATCCGTCACGTACAATTTTCCCTTACCAGGATGTTGCAAATGGAAAATTGCATCAAGAAGCTTCAGCTCGGTACATTTGGTCCTTATCTAGTCATTATGATTATTTTTAGCTCTGATAGAGAAGCAGCATGTTAATCACCGGTGTCTCTTCTCCTCTTATCTCAATAACCACATTTCCCGTTCAGGCTCTGACGACACGCTCTCCCTCCAGAGCTGCATGAACGTCTGGGCTAGCTAGTAGCAGCATATTAGCAGATGTTGAACCATAGAGTGCAACTCATCTCAGTAAATATGAATAGATTTGTTATAGTCTTTTGTCAAACTGACTTAAATCACCCGTTCTACCCAGTAAAAGTCAAAATAGCTCCACGCCAATGTCTACGATATCTACACGAGGTATTGATTTATGATGTTCCTGATCAAATACTTGTTTTCACAACAAATGTTAACGATCCCCGTCACATCGTGAGATGCTTTCATGAATCCACTGCACGTTTTTTTTTGTATTTTTGGGGGTTGTTTGGTTTCCTTTGTCGGCAAATTATTAGGAACTTTGTAATAAAATAGTAATTAAAGTTGAGGACTGAGACAAAAACATGTATTAACGTTTTTTAGACTTTTAGCAAATGCACCAAGTGATTGTAACCTTTGCTGACATAACCCTAGAGTTTCTATTACAATCTAGCAGTGGGAACCAGCTAGAAAGTCTGATTATGGGCCTCCAAGCAAAATAAGATTTATGCTAGCAGCCTTCAGATCAGAGAACAAAGAGATAAACGATGATGGGGCTGTTCCTCAATATGACGAAGACTCCGTCTGTCCTTCAAAGAGAACTTGAGGGGTATCAGATTTTGCTGGGTAGTATTTATAATTTACAAGATTTGCTCCAGAGCAAAAATAAATAAATAAATAAATAAAACAGACGGATGGAGGAACATATCCCCCGCCGGTGAGGATAAAGACATGAAATCAACTTCTTCTAACGCCTTCGTCTTTATTAACCAGAACCAAGAATTGTTGTTAAAACGTCCAACTTCAAACTTCTGAATCTAACTTGAATCTGTAAATAAATGATAAACACTTTCCAGCCAACCCCCCAGATTATGCAACCAGCCTTAATAAAGATCATGTTATATGTTGGACTTCCTGAGAGAGAGGGAGAGAGAGAGGGGGGCGAGAGAGAGGGAGAGAGAGAGAGATGTTACATAAGAGGGTTGAAATATATCTGGAGTCACGTGTTCTGAGTGAAGGCCTGCGGTGAAACTCACACTCTGAGATGTTAACACATCAAAGATGGCTGTGTGATTCAGAGCCATGTGAAGGCAGCTGTGGACAGCGGGAGCCGGAGCTCCACGTCTGTCCAGCAGCAGACGTGACGTAATACTACTACTGCAGTACTGCCACTAATGCTAGTACTCAAAGGAGTACTCAGCTCCTGGAAAAAGTAACAATGTCCTGAATTCAAACGACTCTTGAGGACAGGAGATTGAACTTGAAGTCCTCATTCAGAGAAACGTCCCGGGAGAAGGGATTGGAACCATAACCCCCCTGCATCCCATGTTCACCAGTCAAGCTGACCCACCGGCAAATAAGAGAAATAAACTTAATATCATGTTCACTGAAGTAATGAGTTTTTATTTTCTAACTCAGCCTTAAGCAGCAGTAGTTCCAGGTATGATCCTGTTCACCATCTATCCCAACTAGATTAATGTAAAAACAAAGAAAAGTCTTCATGATGTCATCAGTTAGGTGGGGGGTTCTCTTCCTGGAGACGATGACCAGAAAGATATTTGTCATTTATTATATATATATATATATATATATATATATATATATATATATATATATATATATATATATATATATATATATAGTTATTATCTATGTTCCTCCTGGTCCTGCCTGAGGTGATGTAAAAATAAAAATACAAAATGACAGTTTTGTGTTTTTACTTGATGTCAAATTGAGTTTTGAGACCCGGGACAGTTCAGTCTGAGATGAAGATAGAAATAGAAGAACCAAAGAAGGGTCCAATACTTCCAAATGAGATAAATATGAAAAGATACATATCAATACAGAAACAGTTATACAGAAATGTCTGAGACACACACACACACACACACACACACTCACATTCTTTCACTCACTCACACACTAACTCAGACACACACACACACACACACACACACTCACATTCTCTCACTCACTCACACACTAACTCAGACACACACACCCACACACACACTCACTCACACACTAACTCAGACACACACACTCACTCACTCACTTACATTCTTTCACTCACTCACACACTAACTCAGACACACACACACACTCACATTCTCTCACTCACTCACACACTAACTCAGACACACACACCCACACACACACTCACTCACACACTAACTCAGACACACACACTCACTCACTCACTTACATTCTTTCACTCACTCACACACACACACACACACACACACACACTAACTCAGACACACACACACGCATACACACACTCACTCACATTATTTCACTCACTCACACACTAACTCAGACACACACACTCTCTCACTCACTTACATTCTTTCACTCACTCACTCACTCACTCACTCACTCACTCACTCACTCACTCACACACACACACACACACACTAACTCAGACACACACAAACACACACACTCACATTTTTTCACTCACTCACACACTAACTCGGACAAACACACTCAATCACACACACACAGACGCACTCAGACACACACACTCAATCACACACACACCGACACATACAAACACACACTCTCACTCACATTTTTTCACTCACTCACACACTCACTCATTCAGAGACTGAGTCAGTACAGTACAGTACCAGAAGCAGTACAGTACCAGAACCAGTACAGTACCAGAACCAGTACAGTACCAGAACCAGTGCATCAGACTGCTAATGTGTGATTTTCATTCACACAAACATCTGATCTGTTTGTTTGTTTATTAAATAGATGCTGCTTTAGACTTGAAAAAACAACACTAGTAAAAATCATGCCTTTAGTCTATATTTGGTGTTTCGTGGCCAAAATACCCCAAAACTCCACCAGCATGTATATTAAATCATCACATCACAGTCTCTATTTCATCTACACTTCACTGCAGATCGGACCCATTGTCAGACCGTGTTCTGGTGCAGTGGACCCTGGGTTCTGGTTAGCTAAAAGAAACCTAGCAACAGCAAATCAGCTAACGACGGGAGGTGAGTTAAGCTATCTAACTGTTAGCAACACGGTCCTGTCGACGGAAATCAGGTGAAGAAAACAAGAAAAGAAAACGTTTCTTTCCATTTACTTATCGCTAAACAGGCGAACAAATCTGCCCAAGGTTAGTTTTAAAACGTCTTCACTGGACAGGTGACATGTGAACATTAGATTATAAGGGGTTCTGGAAATAGTAACAATAGCATAAAACAATTTCAGGATGACTAGGAGGATTAGCATCTTTAACAATGTTCCTGTCAAACAGTCTCAGGTAATAAATGGGGAACAGAAAAGACTTTTTATTATTAATAGACTCTCTGGAGTCGCTCTTAAGCTCTAAACACTTAAAAGCAACACTTTTCTTTGTTTTTGAGGCTGTTTAAAATCTAATAATGGACGGTTGGATGCTTCAGGAATGACAAATTAATTTGTTCTTTAGCAGAATTTACTATTTGTTGGTGATTTTTGTGAGGTAGTGCTTCATCGTACTCTCAGCCGTCACTCACCACCTCTTCAATATTCACGATGAGCACAGAGGCCCTGACTGACGTACGGATTACAGAGTTTCTCTTTCCCCTCAACATTTATCATCGTGGATCACAAAGATCAAACATCACCCACATGAGTGGATTTTTCCACACCAGTGCCCAGAAAGAAAAAAACCCAGCCTCTTGTTATTATACTTCAGTGAGGCTGAATGTAAAGATCCATTGTTAGAAAATATGCGGTTTCCCTTCTTCCCTCCATCTGTGGTATAATGTTATCAATAACAGGATGTGACACACTTGAATAATCGTGGACCTGAGAGGATTGGAGGTGCAAAGTCACTGCCGGGAAAAAGAAGTAGGCTACACAACGGACAGGTGATAGGCTGAGTGAGCGGGGGAGTAGACGGTAGGAGGTCACCGGAGAGCAGACGAGTTAATACGGAGATAAGGCTTCCAGTCAGCGCCTCACACAAAGAAACAACTTATTCAGGCGCTGGACACTCCTGCCTCCGTCTTACTCCTGTTTGCTTGTTCAGAGTTTTTAACGTTCACTACAACAACTAAAAAAAACACCCAACCAAACTCATACTGACGTATGATGTAAAAAGAAAAATCATGGAAAGCACTTCCACATGATTGAAGGTTTTTTTTTCTTCTTCTAACTTCTTACAAAGTTCTTTGCATTCAATTCATTTGACAGATTATATATATAAATGGACAAAAAAACAACAACTACCCTCCTGTGATTCATTCAAATTACTTGGATTATGTCTGATGTAGTTCATGATTCAACTAAAGCAGTAGGATTAAGTCCAACATGATTATTATCTTATATATATAATAAGCTTATCTTATGTAGATATATTATATTATCTTATCTTGTCTTAATTGGGATCGATTCAATTTAGTTACTTGAAATGAAATTGGGATTATAATTAATTTTGTAGTAGTTAAATGATCCTACTTTACTAAATGTCTTATAGCTAACCATAATAAATCATGTTTTCCCAAAAGAGTTCCTCACTGCTGGAAAAAAACCCTGTTTTGTTTCATCAACCCATAAGGAAAAACTGAATTCCTCAACTATTCAAATTCATTAATAATAATATGAGATTTATGTATTTTCTTAATATAATCCAAGTTCGAGGATGGATGGGCAGCCCAGGGAGGATATAGGGCTTCAGTGCCTTGCTCAGGAGCACTACCCTGGAACTGAACGTTTTGATGCCTTCGTCCTCATCATGTGAAGAATCATCTACTAGGATGTTTCAAGAAAAAGAAAAATCCTTCAAGTAATTTGTGAGTGATTTTCCTTTCAAACAAACAGATTCAAGTAAAAAGATCTCCTTAAAATAACCTGATTAGTCAGGTGGTCACGTGACGCCGTGAGCCAGTAGGAATGGTTAATTGGAGAAAGACTGGCGGGTGACGTCACGTCGCCACCACGTGCTCGTTTACTGTTTCCCTTGTGCTTAATTTATCCTTACACAGTAATTCCCGTGAGATCTTCCGTTACCGTCAGCCGGTGTGGGGCGGAGGAGCTCCGGAGAGGAGCAGCTTACAGCCCCGCCCCTGTCAGACACGTTGCCCGGGGAGAGGCTGCACGGGCCGGATGAACCGCTGCCTTTAGCCCGCCTCCCTTCCTGCGTCTGCTGGTTCACGGTCTGCCTCCATCAGTCCCTGTCTGCCAGTTGCGTCAAACTGACCTCTCTGCTTCTACCGCCGCTGCCGCTGCTCACCGGACCGGAAGCACACGGTTCATTGTCGGTAAGTGCTCCTCACCCCCCGCCGGCCCTCATCCACCGGAGGGATTTATTTCTAGCAAGAACCGGAGGAGAGATCCAGCTGATTAAAACCAGGGTACCGGATTTTAGGGGAGATTTACGGTTTACGGTCTGAAACATGTAAAACATTATTAAATATTAATAAACATTATTTATAATTTCATATATGATCGATTTAAGACTTTTATTTTAATTACTGTTAGTGTTATTTTGCTTTTTTATTTTTTATAATATACATTTTATATTATTATTTATTTCTATTTTTTTAAATTATATTTTGTACGTTTTTGGTATTTTTCATTTTAATAAATTAATTAATTTATTATCTATCTTTTATAGTGATCCAGCAGAAAGGTGCTTGTTTAAATAAATATATGCAGTATTATTTATTACTTAATGATCTATCAATTTTATAATTTTATTATTCATTATTTTTCTGATTTTATTTATCATACTTTTCTTTCTTTCTGTCTTCAATTTTTTTATTTATTCATTTTTAATTTGTATTATATTTTTCATTTTAGTATTTTTGCATTTGTTTTTTTCTTGTGTGTTTTATATAAATATTTGCAGCATTATTATTATTTCATGATCTTATTAGCGAATCTAGTTTTTATTAATTGTATTATATTTTTTAATTTTTTTGTATTTTATTATTCTAACAATCAAATTATTTATGATAGATTTTAAAGAGTGTTGCAAGTTTCGATTAATATCCAGGGAATTATTTTGTCATCAGTCAATGATTTTTTTAAAAATTCTTTATATAGATTTTTTTTAAATTTATTTTTATAGTAAAAACATTTTAAATGTATGTGGTCGTCTCTGATGCGTCCTACAGCGTTCCTGCACACAGACTTGTTCTGTGGGTACATAAATTGCTGGGAGGCGTGAGTCTGTGCGGCAGCAGACGGGTCACTCGTCTCAGTGTGTGTGTGTGCATGTGAACTGGAAACGCGTCCATGTGCTTGGACGTTTTTTTTTTTTCTTACATAATGCTGGATGACCTGCCCATTTGGAAAACGCACAGAAGGTTATTTAATCCACTGGCCTGAATATTCAGTGGCTTCAGGAGACAACGTTTGAATGTTTTTATACAGGACTGGTTTTGCTGGGAGTAGAAACAGGAGCTCAGAGCAGAAATGACGGTCACACAATGAAGGCTGGTCTGAGATTGGACTCATTTCTATTCCCTTTGATCCATTCTGAGGTGGAACTACTCTTCTGCTTTGGATAATTGTCTCGCTGCGTGAGCTCCAGCTCACAGACTGATGATCTAACATTCTCCTTCAGAATTTTTATGGTGAGTCGTTCTGGTCCTGAAGCAGAAAAGTATTAAGTACCAGAACAGAACAGACCGGAACATTCTGCCGCCACCTCCACGTTCGACCGTCGGTCTTATGTTCTCCTGGTGGAATGCTGAGAACTTTGCACTCATCAGTCTAGAGAAGATTCCTCCAGAAGCTCTGAGGGTCATCAAGTTGCATTGTGGGGAAATGCAGACAAGTTAGTGTTCTTCTGGGTCAGCGGCTCTCTCCGGACCACTCTCCCATTAGGCAAGTTCTGGCCAGTGTCTTTGGAAGAGGGGATCCATGACCTCTGACCTTTACCGGGATGAGAGAGGTCTACAGTTCCTTGGATGATCTGGATCTTCCTTAATGAGTTTTTTCTCTTTGCTCTTTGAGGAACCCTGAAACTTGGTCCATTCCGATGAAGGTTCACTATTGTTCCGAGTCTTCTCCTTTTGTGGATAGTTTGTCTCACTCTGGATCTGTGGAGTCCCAGAACCTTAGAATTCCCTTCTGGAATTTCTCTTGATTTTGGCATATTGTGCTAGCGGTGAGGCCCAGGAGCCGAATTCCTGCTCCTGAAGGTGGTCTGCTGAACGGATGATGTGATTGAACGGGGCCTGTAGTTGTGATATCCGGGTGGGTCCAGTCTAGCTGGAACCAGTTATTAATGCAGTTTGGGAGTTTTTTTTTCTTAAATTTAGATTTAAGGGGGCGGATACAAGCGGCTGAAATGAGATTCCTTCTTAGGGTGACTGGGCCCAACGCGACCCAACCCCGGATGAGCGGGGGAGAAAGTGGAGGGATGTCTGGATGAGGGGGGGGCAGTTACTTTTTCATACAGGCCCGGTTAGTATCAGATGACTTTTGTATCGTATTCTGTTAAATCACAGAGCTAGAAGGGGTTCCATACTTTTTCACAACACTATAATTTCACTCTATATGACAGTGAAATTTATTTTCCGCTGAAGTTTCTCCCACCTCTTGAGATATTGAGCTATTTCTCCTCAGCTGACATATTTAATATCTGTGTAAAGTTCAGTCCAGCAGGAATGTCAGTGGGATTCAGACCTTCAAATGTGACCTTTGTCTGTGCTCCAGGTCCGGGATGCTCTCTGCTGGCTGAGACTGTAGCTCCATCATGTCCACCTCCGACTCGGATTACTCCATCGACTGGCTCGCCAGCGATGAGGACGAGGATAACGCTGAGAGATTAAGCCCCCAAAATGTGGCGGAGCCGCTGGTGCCGCCAACCTCGCTGTTAAGGGAATTTCCGACCATCTGCTTCCACTGTGGAACGAGCCAGAGGAAGAGGAGGAGGAGGAGGAGGAGCGGCAGCTTTGAGGCAGATGCTGACTCTCCAGCTGCCCTGCAGATGCCGGCTGTCAGTCCGGTTCAGGGATTTAAGTCCGTTTATGCGCAGCAGACGCTCTCGCAGGAGTCGCAGCATCATTCATCCAGGAAGAGGCAGCACAGCGCCGTCTGGGACAGACTCCGGGAAAAACCTCAGGCAGACACTGAAAATGAAATGTTCTCGCAGAAGGTGAGAAGTTCTCTGTTCCTACAGTGAGCACATGATCGGAGGGACATCCGTTTATGGCAGTGTAACCGTTATGTAACCGTTATTATTTATGTGGAAAAATGGCTGAACCGGACTCTTACCACAAACTTCTGCCAAAGTAGCTCAGTTTCCCCATGATGTCATCGCACCTAAAATCAACAGTCCCATGACAGATTGACATTTGTCATGTGACTCCTTGATCCTGAAACCTGTCCCTTTTAGAATCTAGAATCACCATATCCCATAGTTCAGGGCAATCTGCAACAGTCTATGTGTAATGCACAAAAGCAGAATCTTTCAAAGTGCAAAAGAACATATTATAAATGTATCGGGATCTGGTCTTCAGTTCTACAGGGTCATCCTCTGACCTTTCTCTGAACGCATTCTAAAGTGTAACGGGTTCTTCCTCACCGCACACACAACTCTAGGACCAGGTGTTTATTAAAATCATTCTGGTAGTTTATGCGTAACAGCTAGGATGGTGTTCTGTGCTGTGTAGGTTCAAGGTGGAGGTGAGACTGCATCAAGGAACGGCTCTGAGCCCCTTCTTGTTTGCCATGGTGACGGACAGACTAACAGATGCAGTCATGCAGGAGTCCCGGGGGACTACGATGTTTGGGGATGACACTGTGGAAGTAAATGGAAGAAATGTGTGAATGAAAGGGAGGAAGGTGGAACGGTGATGATGAAGGAGTAGAGGTGAAGAAGGTGCAGGAGTTTAAGTACCCGGGGTCAACTGTGCAGATCGATGGGGAGCGTGGAAAATAGGTGAAGACGAAGAGTGTCAGGAGTTATCTGTGACAGAGGAGGAGGAGCAGCAGGAGTGAAGGGAACGGTTTGCTGCTCCAGGCAGAAACAAAGTCACGTGTGTTCACTCTATAATACACTCTGTAGTTTTCATAGAGTAGGCCAACATAGTAAAACCACAACGTCAAACAGGATTACATTATGAATTCAATTTTCAGATTAATCATATTTACATTATATAATAATAAATAAATAGATACCAGAGCGAAATTCAAGCTCTCTGCAGCCGACCCTCCCCTGAGGGAGAGGCTCCGGTGAGGCGCCCGGGGAAACATTGGGTTCGGGGTGCTGCTCAAGGACCCTACGACATGTAGACTACCTTCCGATCTTCTGATTGGGAGACGACCTCTCCGCCCGCCGAGCTACAGCCGCCACACATGAACGAAGTAGAGTTCATGGATGGGTTCGCTGCCCTCAAACAGATGCTGAGTCTCACATCTGTGTGGACCACCATGGATGCTGGTTCACAGTCTGGTTCATCCCTAAGGTGTCTGACAAGGGCGGGACTGGGGTCAGGACTGTATGTAGACCAGTAACAACAGAACCTTATGGACCTGAAAACAGTTTTTATGATGTAAGGATGTTTCTGGAGTACGGTCAGAGTCTGTGAGAATGTGTGGAGCGTTTACCAGCGAAAGGACGGTTTATGTCTTATATCATGGAAATGTTACGCTTTATAAATCACTCTCTGCAGGGTGAGAGGGGAGGGAGGTGAGAGTTAAAAAAGAAAACGTGTTACACACTTCAAAGTGAAGTTGTGATTGTTGAAAGTTGAATATTTTCAACTTTCAGTTTAATTTAACTAAATTTATTTATCGTTAATTAGCTAATTTAAAGTATTTTAGTTTACAGTAATAGAGTAAGAGAGCCAATTTCAAGTATTGTAAAATTAGCTCATTTACCTAAAGTTAGCTGCTTAACTTAACTTAACTTGTTACTTTGTATTGGCTAATGCTGTACTTTAAGCAAGTAGCTAGTTGCTAACTAGCTAACGCTAACAACTTGGCTTCAGAATAAGTCTTTGAATTTTCAAGAGTCACCTGACTTGAATCTCAGGGAAGATTGAAGAAGGAGCTTTCAGAAGAAATATTCCAGAATGGGCCTGTGCCTCCATGAGGAGTGGGTTAAGATTCCTACAGGAACGCTGCCAGAAGCTGGCGTGCGTCTATGCGTCACATTAGCAGCGGGTGACAGCAGATAAAGTCCCAGAGACGTTTCCCCGTCAGGACTGGAATCATTCAGAGCCTGCAGGCATCAGGAAAAACGACATTTATTTAAATGTGGGAGAAGAAAACCCTTTTGTATCAAGTAACAAGTAAAGCGTTCTTGTTTGATCTGGTTATTCAAATTTGGAATAGAGGAAGCGCAACAAAGGTATCAAAGAACCCTGGAGGTAAACTCTAGATGTGTAGCTGCAGGGGGTCCTCAAAAACCGTCCCGGTGGTCTGAAACTCCTCAGCCTGCTGCTGCTGCCTCTGGTCACGCGGCCTGACGAGCCTCGTGGGAAGTTGATCGTTGCCGTCAGCCTCCATTAGCGGCTGTCAGCGGCTAATGGCGCTCCTGATGGAAGGCCTGCAGACATTCAGCGCGACCATTCAGCCGACTAATGGCAACGGCTCATTTGTCCAGGAATCAATACGTCCTCGCCGCAATGAGAAATTAAAGGCTTTCGGATTAGCTGTAAATCATGTGCGGCACACTCACACACACACACACACACACACACACACACACACACACACACACACACACGCCTGTAATGCACTGAATCCTGTGTAGAGAGCAGTGATCAGTGATGCTGCTGCCGTTCTCGTGTTTAAACGTCTATTAGGAAACGCGTTAGCCGCTACGGCGGTGCTAGCATTAATGCTAACTGTGTCTCCTGTCGCCCCCAGTGCTCGGAGCTGCAGAGCTACATCCAGCCGCTGTCGGCCATCCTGCAGGGCCTGAGATCGGGCAGGTACTCTGAACGTAAGTGTCTCCCTGCACACGCTCTGTAGAGCTCTGAGGCCGGGATGGTTGATCCAGAACAGATCCGAGGTCCTCTAGAAAAGTCGAAGATGTGAGCACAGTCTGGATTTTGTTTTTGTTTTTACCTGCGCCAACATGCCGACAATAACTCAGACATTAATGGAGAGATCTGCATGAATCCTTCCTATAGGTAGGGTTTGTCTGACTGCTTTTTCTAGTTTAAAACTTTATTTAAGTAAATTTTCAAACAAACATAATAAGAAAACTACAAAAAAGATGACATAATGAATGAATAGAAAAAATACTGATATCCCTTCATTCATAGAAACATTTCTTTACAGTTCTTTGAAAAAAATTCAACAACAATTATATTTTTACAATTACATTCATTGTTAGAAAATGGGAAATAATAATGTAATCAAAGTTGAAAAATGTCGTCCATCTTCTCTGGAGCTGCTGGAACAGAACCTTGAGTTAAAGTCACTTAGCAGGAAACATTTTTTCTGATATTAGAATGATCTTTATAAGTAAATCTAAACGAGGAGACTCTGGCTTTCAGCGCCTCCGCGGGTCCAGAGTCGTCCGGCTGTCAGGAAGTAGATGTGATGAGCTGGACCGCGCAGCAGAGGTCATAATTGGAAACGTGGTTCTGCTGCGAGCGGTCGGGCCGCGTGCCTCCTGCCCTCATGCTCACAGCAGCTCTCTGTGTTTTCCTCCTCCTGCAGGTCTCAGCCGCTTCCAGGAGAGCGTGGCCATGGACCGCATCCAGAGAATTATGGGAGTCCTCCAGAACCCGAACATGGGGTGAATACCTGAGAAAAACTCTTCCTCCTCTGATCCCTAGGAGAAGGTCCACGTTTTAATCACTGGGCTCCAGCTCAGCTCCTAGCAGCAGCTGTGCAGCCGTCAGCGTCTGATTGATTATTTATTGATTGTTTATGGTTTCTACGGTTCCCTGTTCTCCAGCGCCTTTCAGACATTGGACGCCTCGGTTCCGTTGTTTCCTAAATAACTACAATACTAACTTAAAAGCTGTAAAGATAAATCCAATTAAACATATTAATAATTGTAATATTGACGGACTGTCAGAGTGGAGGATGTTCAGATGTTCAGATGTTCTTTGGGAGTGACGAGGATGGACAGGATGAGTCAGAGAGATTGAGAGGGTTGGACACGTGAAGAGGAGGGACAGTGGATCTGTTAGTAGAAGGATGATGGAGGCAGGAGAAAGAGGGGAAGACCAAGGAGGAGGTTTCTGAATGTGGTGAGAGAGGACATGCAGTAGGTTGGTGTGACAGAGGAAGATTCAGCAGATGGAAACAGAGGACCCTCTCTGGCGACCCCTACAGGAGAACAGCAGAAAGAAAACAGTAGATTCATTTTCAGCTAGCAGATGGTTTTCTAGTTTTAACATTTCTATAACTCTCAGCTTTTCCCTCAGAGGTTGGTGTGTGACATCAGCAGATCCTCGTTATTCCTTCCATGGCATCACATCTGTTACTAAGGGAAGCACATTTAAGAGCAGATGAAACCTCTGGGAGGAGAAGGAGGCGTCTTTTTCACGAGCTGCAGAAGAGCCGAGGGATTTAAGTGGGAGACGGGTTAACGAGAGGACTGACCTCTGTGTGACCCCCGGGTTACGTCACAGACATGAAGCATGTCTGGACTTCAAACCGACTGGACACGTGTAACGGATCTCTCTCTCTCTCTCGCTCTCTCTCGCTCTCTCTCGCTCTCTCTCGCTCTCTCCTCTCTGTGTGTGTGTGTGTGTGTGACAATCACAGGAAAACATTTGAAGGTTGTTTGAGAGGCTGGTCTGTGATTTAAAGCTTCTATCAGGAACCTGCAGATGTTGTTTTCTGCAGGTCCACGTGTGTCGGGGAGAACTCTCCTGAGCTTAAAGGTTCCTGTGGAGGTTGAAGGGATGGAAACGGAGTCGTTTGACTTTTACTGAAGATAAATGTAGCAGTGGAAATCTTTTATTGAACTTTTAAAAGTATGTCAAACCGACCGACGGTTCTGTACTCACTACTCTGGGTTACTCCTCAACAAGGCCTACACGGAACCGTCAGTCAGTTTTACATACTTCTCTGACGGACAGAGAAGTTTCTGATCAGATGGGCTGGTGGGTACTGGTGCTGACCTCCAGGTACCGTGGTATCAGTTCCGAAGTGAACGGTATCATCCCTAATGCAGACTGGCGCCTTTAATCTGCTGCTGACCCAAATCCTTTAAAGAACACGTTGAATATTTCCGGTTTCTTCTCTTCCGTCATGTCCGGTAAAATCTGACGTGGGTTCTGTGAGCGGTCCGAACACGGTGCCTCTGAGCTGGACCACACATGGCGCCCGCTGCTCATAGGTGGTTTCAAACCGCTCCAATAAGCACAGATTTAGCACCTACGTCCTGCGGCCGGGGGGGGGGGAATATTCCAGTCATCCACCAGCAGAACCGGTTTGAAGTTTTTCTGGGCTACACTGTGTCCCATTTGGCAGGACACTTAGAGCGAAAACATGGCTGCAAATCCAGCGGCGCTGGCAGTCAGAAGCCGTTAAAGTCATTTACAATAAGCAGACATTACTCAAAGCCACAAAGTTCAACGCCGCTGCTGAAACTTTAGAAACTGCTGCGGTGAGTGAGTGAGGATTTAATAGTTCAGCCCGGGTGTGATGTATGTGGGGGGTGTCGGTGGTTATGGGTTCTCCCCCCTGCTGATGACAAACATGGCAGGTTCATGTTAGCGGACGGGATCCAGTGAGACTCATGAGGCAGTGGAAAGCAGATTCAAAGCTGAATATCAATTTTCACTAAGTGGTCTCTGGTACATCGGTTGTCCTTCCTTTGACCACTTGGGTCGGTTCAAACTCACGGCAGAGTTGATTCTGCAGATGTTCTGACCCAGTTGTCTAGTTAAAGCCCTGTCAAAGTCACTCAGATCCTTTTGCTTGTCTATTTGTCCTGGTTCCAACATCAACAAAAATGTTCAAAATGTCCACTGGCTGCTAATACATCCCACCCTCGGTCAGGTAACCACGGTAACCAGGTAATCAACGTTATCCTGACTTCACCTGTCAGTGTTTATAATGTTATGGCGTTTGATGTCGATCCATACGACGTCCATGACTGCGTTCTTTTAAAAAACCTTAAGATGACATTTAGAATTTGGCCAAGGTGAAGCAATCCAATGTTTAGTTTCCAAGAAATCATTTCAAGATTTCTTGCAGATGGTTTCCACAGTTTTTGCAAAATCACAGAGAATCCAGTGAGGTGTAGAAGAAGTGGAAAAAAATTTGGCTTTTTAATCGTTCCTAAAAACAAGTTCCACTAGTTTTTGTCCAAACCTGCTGCCAAATCCTTCAACTAACAAAGGGGATGCAGAGAAAAACAAGGACGGATGATTTTCTTTGTACGCAGGAACACGTCGTTACTCTGTTCATGAGTTACAGCGCCAACTACTGGTCGGAATGGCCACTACAGCATTTATGTGTGGGTTTACGACTGAACCACAACTTTTCTTTATGAACCGGAAAAGGTTTTATCCAGGTTCAGCAGAATTATCATCGTTAAATAAATAATATTATTAATAAATATTATGGAGTGGATCCAGATAAAACAGAAAACCTGGTGGAAAAGCGGGGCATTAAGGGCCCAAAACAGAACATTTGACTATTGGAGTAGATCCAGTGAAAGGGGTGGATCCATTTTTTTTTTATTTTTCTACATAAACCAGTATAGGCTGGTCAGATTTTATAAAAATCGGGGAATACGATGTTTATGGTAGCATACGATATGTATGGTAGTATACGATGTGTATGGTAGTATAAGATGTGTATGATAGTATACGATGTGTATGGTACTATACGATGTGTATGGTACTATACGATGTGTATGGTAATATACAAAGTGTTTGGTAGTATACGATGTGTATGGTAGTATACGATGTGTATAGTAGTATACGATGTGTATGGTAATATACGATGTGTATGGTAGTATACGATGTGTATGGTGGTATACGATGTGTATGATAGTATATGATGTGTATGGTAGTATACGATGTGTATGGTAGTATACGATGTGTATGGTAATATACGATGTGTATGGTAGTATACGATGTGTATGGTGGTATACGATGTGTATGATAGTATACGATGTGTATGGTGGTATACGATGTGTATGATAGTATACGATGTGTATGGTAGTATACGATGTGTATGGTAGTATACGATGTGTATGGTAGTATACTAACGTTTCTGTCCCCCCGGAGCGGCGGGCTCAACAATGGGAGGACATAGTTGGCGAGGAGCGGATGATGACGGTGATCATGAGGCGTAGCTGGTATTTGAGCGTGACGTCAGACAGGACGGCGTGTGTGTTCCAACTCCATCTCATGGCTGTGAGCAGTGGGCGGGGCCTGATTGTGCTGCTCCAGGGCTTAGTGCTCTATTTATAACCTGTGAATGGAACGAGGGCCTACCCCCCCCCGCTGCTGCCACGTGTGGGCTGCAGTGTGTGTGTGTGTGTGTGTGTGTGTGTGTGCGTGCTGCAGTCACATTTCTTATGTGGACCTGAACATGCTCCACTTACCGCCCTGCGTACATGTGATGCGATGTTCAGATGAGCTCAGATAGCATCACAGACGCAGAGGGGGAGGTAATACAGACAGGAAGTTATGTTTCTGACCCTTTGTGTGAAACGTTATCAAAACACACACGATGCCTCTTTATTAATGAAAAAATAAATTTAAAAAATCATGTTAACGTGTGTTGATGAGTCAATGCTGAAAGTTTTGTGAACTTTTAAAAGGTGTTTGACTCGCATTCTTGTTCAACATGGCTGAGACCAAACGATGATGTTGATGATGTCGTCTCTGTCACACTTGCCGCTCTTTCATCTTTCATTTTATTTTTTCTGGCCATATCACACTTCTCTAAACTTGGTCCCCCCCCACCTTGTGTTTCTTCTAGCGGTCGGTTCCTCAGCATCATCATGACAATAGAAAAAATGCTTCGGAGTTGGTTTCCTCACATCAAACCACGTCTGCCGCAGACGGACGACAGCGCCGCCGTCAAGAAGCTGAAGGTAAGGTGTTTGTTTTTGTCCGTCACACGTCCACGTGTTCTTCAGCACGTCTCACAGCGAATGCTGACTGATTATTGGACTACTATATTTTAGCAATAAAAACTACAGCAGACTAGTAGGGCCACTTTGAGAGGAGGGGTGAAAAAGTGATTGGAATTAAAAAAAAAAAAAGATCATGACATAATTGGAAAAAAGTTGTAATTTTACCCAAAAAAAAGTCAGAATTGAGAAGAAAGTCATGACAAGAATAAACTTATATTATGGAGATAAAAGTTTAATCAAGGATCGTTTTGTGAGAATTATAAATAATATTATTCAATAATAATGTAATTATTATTATAGTGTAATTTTCTGAAAGAAAGTTGAGACAAATATTTTACGAGTCAGAATGAAGTTATTATATTACAAGAATAAAATCGTTGTATTACACAAGAATTACATAAGAATCATCCAATATTTTATTATTCATAAAACTACACTAAGAGAAAGAATTCAGTTTTATAAAAAGTAATATTACAAGAAAAAAGTCAAAATTAGGAGAGATTTTAAGAATAGTCCCAAACCGTGTGACTTTTACTTCATTATGGTCATAATGAAGTAAAAGTCAGACGGTGAGAATCAAGTTCGTAAAAATAAAGAACTGGAGATGAAGAAGAACACACATTGCAAGAACAGAAGGCTGGGAACATTTTTACGAGAAGTCAAAGAAAAAGTCATCACAAACATAATTGTAATATTGCAAAAGAATATATTTGTTATTAAGAAAAAGTCCTATTACAAGAATCGTGGAACACTAAAAGAAAAAGTAGTTATTTTAAGAGTATTAAGTGGCATAATTCCGAGATAAGTTATAAGTAAAAGTAATATTGTGGGGGAATAGTTGTAATATCGCAAGATCGTGAATTAAATAAGAAGAAAATCATAATTATGAGGAAAAACGTTTAAATGTTACAAGAATAATCAAACATAAAGAATCCTTTCTAAAAGACTAACGTTGTATAATATTATGAGAATAAAGCCATAATCGCTGCTTATGTGGCCCAGAGCCAGAACCTAAGCTCCAGGATCTCATCCACAGATGATTTTTAATGGGTTGATTTGATCCCAGGCCTCCTTATTGTTGCAGGTGTGATCCAATCTTTAAAAACAATTTTAATTGGGTGATTATATGCTTCGTAGGGACCTTAAAGTAGGTCATCTCAGAACCGATTTCCTCAATTGTCCTTTTTTTTAAAAAACGTTTTGTTTGACCATGTAATAAAAACCGGGATGGTTATTTGGAGAATATTCCGTGCCGGTTATGCGCATGCGCCGCACACCGACACCAAGCATTAGCTGCCATGGCTACAAACATCTCACCAGTTTGGGAATCTTTCACCGCAAATGAAGGAAACCCAAACTTCGCAATTTGTAACACCAGTAAGGAAAAAATAAGCGTTTGAAGAAGCATTCCACACAACAAGCTTAATCAGACACTTAATTAATCACCCTGAGTGGACATAGCAAATCTCAAGTTGTTAGCAGAGCGGCTAAGCTAGCGGGAGCGCAAAGCCCGCTGTATCTCTATATATATCTCTATATATATATATATGTAAAAAAAAAAAAATTATATATACGCAGTCGCTTTTTTAAATTCTAACGAAGAAAAATCAATTAGAGCCTGTCAGAATTTAAAAAGAAAATGTCAGTCCGTGCGCCTCATGCCTCTGTTCATGGACACGGAAGTATTTACGTCAAATGTCAACTGTAAAACAACTGTTTGATCTTCTTAACTTATAGTCGGAAAGAGGGTTTAGAGGGTTTGAGGTTGTTTTATTTCATTGTTTACGTTGAGCACTCAACTACTCTTCCTGACGTATCGACTTCCTGTTATCAGCAGCTTTGTGGGCGGCGTCTCCCTGCGCTGATTGGCTCGTAGACAGGCGCGTGTCTGACGTCAGACCCCTCGTCCTTTCTCACTAATTCGGGGAAGCCTGCAAATAGGGTGACGAGTTCATGTTAGCTCATTTCTTATCTTTTTAGATTTTTAGACTGTTAATTGGTGGAGTAGCCCGCGCTAACTTCCTGTCATCGCTCTGAAACATAAAAAAGAAAAGAAAAGTGCTTTCCCATTGTAAATGATTTGAAGTTTGATTCTGTTTGAAGCAGATCGGGACCACCTCTTTTTATTTGGTCTGGTCCTGGGGGGGTTCACACCTGCCGTCTTGGTCCTGATCAAACTGAAAAGTCAGAAATTCTGGGCTGAATGTGAAAGCACCCTTAAACGGTTTGACGGGAGGGTGAAGAGGCTCATTGGTGAATGTTGTGGAGTAACTGATGATGTCATCTCCTTGTCTTCTCTGCAGCATCATCATAGCAGTACCTCCACATCTCCTCCATTGCCTCTTGTGTCGCTGCACTCCTCCACCCATCTCAAGTGGCTTCACACCTCTCCCATCTGCTCCCTTAAAACTCCTGCATCAACACTGGTCCCGTGTGTCTCATCTCTGAAAGTGACCCAGGACAACGCCGTCTCCTCCAGCACCGACCTCCGTACGCGGCCCCTGCACCGCCTCGTCGCCAACGCTCCCCTCATTCACACGTCGCTGCCCTTCAAGATCAGCTCTCCATGTTTGGAAAGACTCCTGCAGGCGAAGGAGAGCATCATTGCTCCCACTCCTGCAGGAGATGGAGGTCACCTGCAGAAAGGACGCTTCATGTGCTGATCCGGTCTAAGATCTGGGTCAGACAGGATGTCGTCACTCAGACTCACGTGGCTTCCTGGAGATACGAAAAGGCCTTAAAAAAAAAAAAAAAAAAAGCAGCATGTTTCAAAGTCGTCTTTTTTTAATCTTCGGCAGATTTCAGGTTCTTCAGGAGGAGCAGAAAGTGGGAGACCTCCAGGTTTCCTCAGACTGGACTGATGTTGTCAGATGAGATCTTTCGAGGTTCTTCAAGAGGAGAGACTGAAGGAATGGACTTCTTGAGAATCTAGACATGAATGAGTGAACGTCTGCTGTGGAGACATTCGTACCGGAGCTCTTGGACTTCTACCTGCTTCTCTTTAGGTTTTTAATGATTCCACTACCTCGTGCTGACGCCACAACAGTCGGACCACAGCATCTCCGTGGGTTCAGAACACAAATCTACAAAACATCAGGGCGGGACCACGGACACGTTTCCCCAGTATTTATGATCATGGCACAATATGAAAGCAGTTTGAATAACAATTTGCGAAGGTCAACGATGACAGAGGAGTCACCCACTTAACTATGTTACCTCACAGGAAGAAGGTTCTGGGTTCAAGTCCACCTTTGGATCCTTTCTGTGTGGAGTTTAGGAGTGGGTTCTATGGCTTCTTCCCACAATCCAAAAACATGCAGTACAGGTGACTCGCTGACTCTAAAGTGCCGGTAGGCGTGAGTGTGAATGTGTGGCACCAGCGACTACTATGCCCGGCTCTGACCCGATGCCAGCTGGGACAGGCTCCAGGTCATCCCTGAACAAGATAAGCGATCAGAGAAGAAGGATGGAATGTTAGGAGTTTTAGATTTCCCAGTAGCAGAGTGTTTCTTCATCAGAGGACATTTCCGGGCCGTCTCAGTGTCTGAACCACAGCCGTGTCTCAATTCAGGCGCTGTTTCCTTCAACGTTCGTATTTGAGGACCGAAACGAGTCAGAAGACGTCCGACAGGGTCCCTCCCTAACCCGGGATTCATCGCTCATCAGTAATAAAAAAAACTTTCCCCCTTAAAATGGGGCGTGCGCTGCTTCTGAATTACGCGATTTAAGTGTTCGCCTAAATAAAATTCCTTAATCTTCAAAAGGTGTCTCTCCTGAATGTGGGAGATGTGTTTCTAGTTATTCTGTTACTACGACAACAATAAGTAGTATTGCTACACTAAGGCTGGGCGATTAGTTGTAAAAAGACGGCGATCTGAATTTCAGAATAAAATGCGACGTCTTTTCTGAAATACAATCATTGTGAAGGATTTTAGTAAATAACATAACCTGCAGCGACGCCTGGACTTTTCTCTCCGTCAATGAGAGATTGAACAACAGGAGTAGTTTCTTACCACTCGGCCCTATAATGCAGTGTGTTTTACTAAAAGTCCATCATGGAGTGGCTCCACAGCTGAAGTAGGAAGGGCTTTCTGCAGGATGGCCGCTGACTCGTCAGGAAAAGGGGGAGCGGCCGCTTAGGCTCCACTCTAACATACTTCTGTCCCTCCACACTTCCTCATGCAATCCCTCAATTCTTCCATCGGCACTCTTTCGTACCCTTTCTCTAAATCCACAAACACACAATCCAAGGGTTTGAGGTCTCTTCTATCCGCTCTCTCAAAGCAATAACTTTATCTGTGGGGCAATTTGGCGGGAGTCATGCGAGCTGAAAATTGCTCAAGACAAATTCAGGTGACGCTGCATTTTGAAAGGCTCCCAGCGTTGAGACTCTGAAAGGCTCCCAGCGTTTCGACGTAAAGATCGATATTACTTTTGCGAACGCAGCGGAATAAACTTCATGCTGTGTGGTTGAGTGGATGACTGTTGGGTGAACTGTTCCTTTATGATAAAAACACTCCTCAGCTGCTCAGGTCATCACGGCAGCAGATTAAAAAGACATCGAGGTTTTCTCCATGTACATAGTTTCGGTTCTTCTTTACTTCCTGAGAGACGGCCTTTGTGATATTTTATACTTCTGAAATAAATGTGACTTTGCTTTCTGAAATATTTCTCTTTTTTTCTTTTTCTTCTCCCTGTCAGACAGAAAACCTGAGACCAGTATCAATTATTCTGCATTTATTGTTTTTATGCTTTGGGAAACTGCAAAGGCAAATGAAAACAATAAATATGGATAGAATGCAAAACATTTTCCTAATGAAGCATTTTACACAATGTACAATATTCTCTCTCCTCAGCCCGGTGAATATTATTCTATACACGTCTCAAACTACATCAGACCTCCATGCAGAAACCCCGATAATGGGATGTGGAGTAATGGAAGAAAAAAAAAAGAAATAAAAGAAAACACTAAATGCACTTCTCGTGTGGATTTGTGTCCTAAAAACGACTGATGAACCATGATGAGAGCTGAAATCTGTGCTGCTTCAAAGAACATAAAAGGTTTTAAAAGTGGCGTCTCTGCTCAGGATTCCCTAAAAGTGGTTCGGTGACGACAAACCGTCAAAGACCGGTGGCCAGCGTCAACCGCCTGTGTCAGTAGTCCGTGTCGGAGCCCTCGGCGTTGTCGACGTTCCGGGAAAGCATGTAGTTGTCCATGTCGATGGAGCGGCAGTTGTTGATGGCGTAGCGCAGCCGCTCCGCCATGACGGTCTGGCTGGAGTACGGCGGCAGGCGGAGCTGGAAGAAGCAGGTCTGGGAGGTGGGGAGGCTGTCGTACGGCTGTGGAGGAAAAACACACCGGGGTCATCCGCTGGACTATAAAGACGCTAAACGCTCTTCAATGACGATCAAATAGAATTGCGATGAGCAAAAAATCTGCCAATTGGGTCAGAACATTTTGGTTCTGGTTAGAATTCTTCAAAAGCAGCAGAAAATGGAGCCGGTGAAACACAGTAATGTGCCTACAAGCAGACAAAAAGCTGGTATTTATTATCACTGATAACGTGGGGAGGCTCAAGGACACTGGTAGACTGCTGGGCTCAATCCAGCAACCTGCTGATTCTTTGACTGGGAGACAAACACTCCTCCCACTAAACTGCAGTTTAATAACAAGTTTAGCCAAATTACAAGCCTTGAAAAGTAATTTATTTAAAATTCACCAACTTATGAGTATTTTAGTCCCTTGATTGAGCTGAATTTAATAATGCATATTTTTACAGATGAATAATTAGGAGAAAAGCTTATAATAAGACAACATTTCTTTATATCGAATCTACATTTTCTTAAATAAGTAAAACAATTTTATTTCTCTGCTGGGATATTATAGAAACCATCGCTGTACAATAAAATAGATAGAAACCTTAAGATAGAATCACATTTACATTTCATTTTTGCCAGAGTCCTATGTTTAAGTACACGTTTGAGGTACTTGTACTTCACTTGAGTATTTCCATTTCATGCTACTGCATACTGCTCTATACCTAAGAGGGAAATCTTCTACTTTCTACTCCACTATAATATACTGACAGCTGTAGTTACTCATTACTTCTCCTTATCATATGAGAAGATTCTCTTACGTCTTCAGCCAAATACAAGATTAAAGTACTCAACAGCATAAAATAATTACATTACCTCTCTCTGCAACAGCTGGAACATAATCCTGCTCATTAACAAAGAAGTAATAGTAATACAAAAACGGCTAAGTTGGTGCCCTAAGGGGGAATTTGGCAATAGTCACCTCACCCACTTATAAAAAAACAAAACACAAACACATTTGCGAATTATGCAGCGATCTCTGCATCTCACACTGACCTCTGACCTCATGCACTACGGTAACCCCTTCTAGCATTTAATCTCTCAACGGGATATTCATTACTGACATCTGCAATGTCATTTTGACGAGTTGTAATTCCAGTTAGATGATCTCTAATCCCCTCGATTTAAGATACCTACATATTTCCTTTTAGATATCTCAAATTTAGTTTTGACTAATCTGAATGACGTTATATTTATCTTTAACTGGAATCATAACAGTCAAAATGATGTAGTAGATACCTAAAATTATATTTGAAAGGATATCTTGAATTTGAGTTCCACCCAATAAGAATAAAGGAAAAAGGTGGAATGGCGTCCCTCTGATGTTCCCGTCTTCATCTGGAGGTGATCTGACTCTCAGGATGTAGTAAACAAAATCTCTATGTAATGTGACGCACAGATGTTTGTTTTTAGCCAACATAAATACAGGATTAAGTTCTGATTATACGTCTAGTCTGAGTCATGGAAGGAACAAAAGATCTTCATCAGAGCTCACCACAGCTAACTACATTTTCATACTGAAGAAGAAATAAACATGGTGTTTTTACGGCTGCTGAATTTACAGAGTGTTAGCGGGAACGATTGATAGCGAGGGAATTAGCTTAGCATAACTTAGCATTAAATAGAAACAGAAAGCTGGGCTAATATACCTACTGGAAGATAGAAGGGACAAAAGATAGATAGATGGAAAGATTGATGGGATGATAGAATGAAAGATACAGACAACATACACACAGAACGGACAGAACAAGCTAGAATAGACAAGAAAGACTGAAATATAGAACCATAGGTGGATGGAACAATAGACAAGATAGATAGATCAGTAGAAAGAAGGACAGAATGAGCGATAGAACCATATACAGATGGATAGGATGAGAGAAATATTGAATGACACATAGATGGATAGAAGAAATCTTGGAGTAAAACAGCCTGAGGAGTAAAATAATGGTTTGAGTGTTTAAAGTTGGGAAACTGCAAACAAACAATGTTGCGGTCCAGGAAACTGACGACTTTGCTAATCCTTCAGGACCAAAAACCTCAGTGTCTAAATGAGGAGATGATCTCGTATCTCACTCTCGTGTGATTATCCCCACGTGTTTGGTCGGCTCCTCCTACTGGTTCACTCACCCTGTCAACCTTCATGATCTGGAACCTCTGCGAGATGTCGGCCGTGTTGGCGGGCAGCCTGGAGCGTCCGGAGACGAAGCGCATGAAGAGGACTCGCTCCTCGTTGGAGAACTCCTCCAGAGTCTGCCAGAACCACTGCACCAGGGAGTGCTGCTCGTCCACTTCCCTGTAGCGCACCACCTTCTTCAGCACGTCGCAGCAGATCTCAGGCATCCCGCACACCATCTGCTCCAGCTGCTTGGCCGTCAGCAGGGAGAGCAGCGGCACCGGCACGATCCACGACATGCCTTCACGCACCGCCGCCACCTGAGGGACAGGAAGAGACGTTACGTCTGCATTCAGGGTCGAACACATGTCTTCTAGACCCACCAGTGTGAAGTCACATCTGTATACGACTATCCAGTCGTACAGAGTTCTGCTTTTGATAGATACTCTTATCTTTATTATCTCAGATAGATACTCAGAGAGTTTGTTGGAGTTGTCAGTAGAGATAGAGGCAGGCAATATCATAAGAAGAAAAAGTTTTTGGCCCTTGGCAGAGGTTTCACTCAAAGTACTTTCTCTGGTTTTTAAACTTGAATTATCAAAGTTTAATCAGACAGTACAGACAGTACCGACAGTACCGCAGCAGTAAATAGTAAAAGGAAATATGCCTTAGAAAGAGGTTTGAGGTATGGATACATCGCAGTAGTAAGTAAGTAAGTAATAGTAGGAGGTAACTCTGAGAGCCATTGCCTTTGTAAGTCTTTTAAAGTCGATAAACACCAATAGATCAACAAATAGTTTCAACCAGAAGGTTCTCAGATACAAATTCTCTCTCTCTCTCCCTCTCTCTCTCTCTCTGATTAATTGTTGGTCAGTGAAAGTTCATATTTACTACTTCCTGTGAAACAAAACATAAACTACGTCATGTTCAGTCGAGGGCCTCCATCCCGTTAAACTGACCACAGCCCTCTCTGTTATCTGCATTTTATTGAAGCACAAGAAGAAGAACGGAAGTGAAGAAAGGAAAACAAGTGCGTCCAGTGGAGAGGGACACAAACGGCTTCATCAATCAGTCCTGTACGGGAATATTCCCGTAGAGTTAATATGTATGTTAGCTGAGAACTGCCCGTGAGGCAGATCATTATTTTTGGCTGTTATCTTCTTATAAAGCGATAATTATCTCGTATTCACGATAAAACAAGAGCTTATATTGACGTTGCCCCGGCGACACCGCAAACACAACCTGGAAGTTAAACAGTGCGGCAAAAACATGAGAGTAACAGAAGATGAAAACAGCCAAAGAACCCAACAATGACATAAACAGACCCAGAACCCAAACACACAACAATGAAGGGTTTTATACTCGCTGAAGAAAACTTTTAACCACCAATCAAAACTCACATCCTAAAAATGTCTGCCAGTGTTGAATCTCAACTGAAAAAGAATCTGTCAATCAATATTAATTGACGCGGCGGCGTTGAGACCTGGATAAAAATGTTCTAAGGTGAAACCAGCAACCAAGACTAGCGCCACCTGCAGGTATGGAGAGTTACTGCTTCTCACAGAGGCACAAGATGGACGTGCTTTTTGACCTTTGGCATCTATGTGGTGAGTTTTAGTGCAACTTTATGGTTCTGCAAAACAAGACATGAGGCGATGTAGACATCAGATTCTGTCCCGCTTCATGTCGGTAAAATGGAAATCTGACAATTTATATTTTAATCCAATATCTTAGAAAAAGCCAAGATGTCCTGGAATAAAACCCACCCAAGAGATTCCTCTCCACTGAGCAGGAGGATAATCCCTAAAATCTGGAAAGCTGTCCAGACATTACCACATAGTTCAACAGAGAAAATATGTGATTGGGTGGAGTAACCCTTTAAACCCAGTAAGACTGGTTCAAATTAAATGTAATTCTTTATCCCGGCAGGAACAACAGGGGAAATATGTGAGGATGAAGAGCAGCATTCACTTTGAATCCTGCGTCAGTCCAACTGGAAGTTCCAGGATTAAATTAGTCAGGAGAAACAAGAGACTGATCCTCAGTAAAACCTTCTGTTGAAAAAAGAAACACGTGCAGCTGCAGCATCGCAGGGGCGCCGTACCTGTCGACCAATCTCGTGCAGCCGGTACTCAATAGCTCGTTCCACGTATTCCTTTCTGTTGGAGAAGGTGAGAGGGATGCTGTTTCCTCCAGGGATGATGGGCACCATCTTGCCATCGGCGCTTTGCCCGACAAAGGAATCCAGAGGAATCATCTGGAAAACACAATAAATAATCAGCTGTTACTAAATGCAGCAGAGCTGATGAGTCGCCTTTTGATCAGGTGGAGAAATATTTCATTGTCATTCAAAGAAAAGATTTTCACCTAATTTAGCACAGAATGAGGGAGAAACTGCTGCTGTGTATTTGTTTTATACTTTGCAGAAGGAAACAGATGTTCCGCCGTGGAAACCACCGAAGGGAGCTGCCCAAAGAAAAAGAAGAAGAAGAAGATCTACCCTTCTTTAGCAAAGTTTTTGGGAAAGGTGGCTTTAAATCAGCTCTATTCCATGACCGCCCCCATTCCATGACCGCGTTGGGCTTCCATAAATCAGTCCAATCGCGTGTCAACGGAACATGGCAAGAAAATGTATGTATGGGCTGTTGAACGTCAAACAGAGACACGGACTGGCCATTACATTAAAACCACCTGCCTAACATTATATGGTTCCCTTTTCTGTCACTACAAAAGCCCTGTGACGAACTGATAAACCTGCATTTTCATCATTTGTGTTAAAGAAGCTTTTCTGTGTGGATCAGACAACAGGAACAGGCCTTCAGCATGACCTTATCTCCGGTCCACCGGATGTCCTTCCTTGGATGACTCTGGCAGGAAGTGCTAACCACTGCAGACTAGGGACACCCGATAAGACCTGCAGTTCAGGAGCTGCTCTGAACAAATTACAGTTTGATCCTCGTCAAAGTCGCTCAGATCTTCACAATTTCCACCTTTTTTCCTTGTTCTGACATCAACTCCATTCAGCAGGTTTGAGCGACCAGCAGAGATACATGGAAGTCTTCGAATACTCATAAACAGTTCCACAGAACATTAATTCTCATCCCAGACTTCAGCACTGAATCCTGGGATTCAGCTGCTGTGAAATGTTGTGCAACGACTCTCTGTCAAAGGTTTCCTCCGAATGAATACTGATGCAGCTGATCGGTTACAAAAGCTCTCATTTATCTCTTCCTTCATTGCTGGCATGGCGAGCAACATGAGACTCTCACGTTGAGACATTTGACAGCTCGTCTAGCAGAAACAGCAGACAAGGAGATTCTTTCTCTAGCCCTCGTGTCATGCCAGGGCAGCAGATGCAGGTCCTTCCTCTCCTCCCTGGGCCTGCCAGACGGAGCAGGCCTTGGCAGTGTTGCAGCTATGAAACTCCCCCTTCTTCTCCTCCTCCTCCTCTGCAAGGCTGGGAATGGGGCCAAATATCCGGCAGGCAGGATATGCTGCATCAACAGCGGCCCTGACATTCCTGCAGGCTGGAGGCCTTCCAGTGCCGGGGTTGTGTGAGGTTGTTTGGACAAAAGAGGGGCTTTCGGGACATGTTAGCTTTCGAGCGCTTGAGCCAGTCTGTCTGTGGTTTTGGGGTGTGGCGGGAGGGCATCAGCGCTGGTCAGAGCCGCAGTCTCACTGTTGCTTTATCATGGGCGGGGGAGGAACAGCGCGTACCGGAACAGCAAGGGGAGCTGATTTCCGTTGACATACAGAACTTAAAACTATATTGAGCCACTTCACCGTCGCTGTATCCGGAATCTGGGATTTGAACACGGCGGCTACCGCAGCAAATATTAAACTCCTACAAATCCCATCAGGTTCACTGCTGGTTCCCGTCAGCGTCACTGGGGAGGGCCGTGACTGTGCTAGGTGACATCAATTGAAGTTTGTTTTGGTTTGCACACTATGGGAATAAAAACAGGCTCATGAGGCTGAGAGCTGGCTGCCTATTATCTTTTACGTGTGATACTGACGAGTCCAATGTTCACATGGCTGAGGAGGAGGAGGAGGAGGAGGGATTCTATGAGACTGGACTTTGTGCTGTGGAACCAGAGATGAAGCTTAAACACAGTGGGGGTGGAGGGGGGGGGGGGGGGGGGGGGCAGTGGTGCAGTTTTATGGAGGGGTGGAGGCTCTGTGAACTGGTATTTACTGCGGCGTTGTCAACAATGCGGACGGACGCCGATTCAATTATATAAGAAATAAGTTCCAGTCTGATGACTTTAACAATGAAGATCTCACGTCTGTGTGCAGCTGGAACGTTTGCCTTTATTATAAACGTATTTTCTACTGTTTATGGGGTATGTCACAACATATCTTTAGTTGTCTCCTTCACATTAGAAGTATTTTAGACTCAACACGGATAAATTATCACACCTATAAACCTCTGTGCTTTGTTGCTTTTACAACGAGACCATATAATAAATCAAGCCACAGTGTTTATACCGAGGTATCTGTGCTTTAACTATCTGGGCGAGAGGACTGGAGAGGATTTTTAACGCTGAAATATGAGACGTTCTTGACCATAAAAATCAATTTGACAGAGATTTATTGTATTTGGTCCTGTGAGTGGAAGATTTAACAATAAATAGTAAACTTATCGCTGCTCTCTGTTGGACAACCTACGTCATGGTGAGTCTGACTCAAAGAGACTGTTTGGACCAGAAGGTGGATCAGATCACAGGTCCATCAGTTCTGATCTGGTACTATAATGTGACATGAACTCTTGGACCAGACAAATGGAGACGGCTGTAAAAGCAGACTAAAAGTGTCTTTTCTTCCCAAGGAGACTTTAGATGTTTGGAAGACTCCGACTGTAAATCCTTACTGTTTCACTAAGAATAACATACAGAATAACCATATTAAACAGTTGAATTACTCAACACTATGTCGGCTGTGGAAACATTCTGTTTCCTGGGATCCACAATTTCCAAAGGCCTAAAATGGGCATCCAAAATGTACCCCATCATGAAAAGACGCAGCATATGTGTTCCATGCTGTGCATCCTCTGGACCTTCAACATGCCTCAGCAGCCGCCGATGCTGCACGGTTTGATCTCTGCACGTCCATCACGCTCAGGTCTGGAACGGCTGCCACAGAGGACAGGAAGAGACTCAACCGGACTGCAGAAACCCCCATTAGAGCCGACTTGTCATGCAATCAGGATTTATACATGTTCTGGGTGAGGAAACATCATCACAGACTGTTCCTATTTCTCCCCTCTGGCAGGCACTAGAGAACACTGGACACGCAAAGACAAACAGATGCAGGAACATTCTGAACGACTTTCTTCACATTCTCTTTAGATGAGCACATACTTTGTCGATAGAGCAGATTCTGAAATAAAAGATGGCTGTAAGATGTACCAAGATGAGGCTCAGCCCTCTACTCTAAACCCTTTTTACCCAGTTGAGGGAACCCAGTTGAGGGAACTAAAATGAGCAGAACTTCCTTAGAGGCTGATGGTGAACCTCTCTCCCGGTGCGATAAGAAGCGAGCTGACCTATAGTCTCTCTGTGTGGTTAACCAGCTGCACTGAGGCGGAGCAACGGGCTACAGGCAGATGTTGGTTAAAACCTCTGGAAAAATCCTCCGGACCAAGAAATCGCTACTTCTGCTCCTGCTGCCTGCGCCAAGACCATCATACAGGACCGGTACCACCCAGTACACCACCTGATCATACTTCTGTCCTCTGGGAGACGATACAGATCATTCTGTGCCCGAACCACCAGGCTGGTAAACATCTTTTTTTTGCTCAAGCAGTCAGGCTGCTTAACAAACTCCCCAGCCTATCTCTCCCCCACCCCGCTCCACCCCTTTTTAAATTCCACCTGATGAATAAAGGACACTTGATCGCTGGATCTCATCAACTTCCTCAATATGTAAATAAACACGGATCACTGGGACAAACAGATGGAATGTTTTTTTCTTTTTTACATAAAAACAGAAATAAATTCATGTATACTTGTTGTGTTTACAACGAGTTACTTTCATAGTAACTCAGCAGTTACTTGTAGTAAAAGTTGTGGTGACATTGTAGTAAAAGTAGTAGAAACAGTTGTAGTAAAAGTAGTAGTAGTAGTAAAAGTAAATACAGTTGTAGTAAAAGTTATGGTATCAACATAGTAAAAGCGTAGTAAAAGTAATAAAGTCCTGTTGCAGTAAAAGTTGTGGTTTTAGTGACGAGACAGAGATGAGATGAACTAGCCGTATTTGAAGGGAACGTAAACAGGACGGCCTTATTGGCGACTGTGATTCCTTCAGTCTTCATAAACAACCTTCGGACGATGCAGGAGGTCAGAGAAACTCCAGAAACAAAATGATTCTCAGAATAACCTGAAGGGATATACATACAAAAACACCCATATCCACATAGCATTCATAACGACGCATGTTTGCCTGACATGCCTGACATGTATGCATATGTATATATGCATATATATTATATATGTACGACCCCCTTTCTATCCCTGCATTTCTTCCCACTATCTTTTTCCCAGCGCCCCCCGAGCCCCCTTTCCGGTACAGTAGCCTCATCAACTAATACCAAATAATAATAACAAATAAAATGCAGTTCAGGCAACTGGAGGGGTCTCTCCCATAGTATATAATAACAGGCATTATTAGTACAAGTATTATTAAAATCCTCCTGACTCAGCAGCTCTCTGAATCTTTGTCTGGTGATGTTTGTAGTTACTGGTTTAGATCATTTGAAACAAATGCCTGCACCGAAACAAAGTTTACACAACAGTGGATCAAATGGATATCACACAGCATGTAAGTCGTTCTGTGTGTGTGTGTAAGTGTGTGTGTGTGTGTGTGTGTTGACGTCAGTAGAGAAGGTGGTCTTAGATGAGTCCGGGACACACTAACAATCAAGCAGCTGAGAGAAGGTGGTGATATGTGGCCCAGACCTCCTCTTAATCCTACCCCATCACTCTGAGGCCCGTGATGCATTTTGGGTGAGTTCACAGCAGGACGGATGTTAATACCATGTCTGAACAGGCTCTAATGGCTCCAAAAAGTCTTTTGTGGTATTTTCTGTATGAGGTGACAAATCCCGGTACAAGAGGAATCAGAATCAAGCAGCCTCTCTAATTTATCCATTCCATTTATAATCCCCTGCGTTCCATTTGGACATGCCTTTGTTGAAGAGGAATGTGATGTCATTGCTGGTGTCAGAGGGTGATGCTTTGAATGGAGTCACTGTTATGGCCGCGCCTTGAAGAGGGACGATTCACGTTACCCAGAAGAAGTTTATTTTATAAAGTTTATAAGTTTATAAAGAAGTTTATAA
Organism: Lophius americanus; assembly: GCA_037951165.1. Taxonomy (NCBI): domain Eukaryota; kingdom Metazoa; phylum Chordata; class Actinopteri; order Lophiiformes; family Lophiidae; genus Lophius; species Lophius americanus. Next base: position 1,412,078 of record JBBDHG010000107.1, on the reverse strand, counting down.
GTATACTTTTTACTTTTTTATTTTGATACTACTCTCTACCTTCATAACTCTTTCACATTAATACTTTTTACCGTCCTACAGTTTTACTTTCTTTTTTTTTTTTAAATAACGCTATTTTAACCTTTATATCACTCCTTTTGATCTTCACACTTTTAGATTTTATAAAGCTTTTTCTTCTTCTTTTATAATACTTTTTGTTATTTCTATTACACTCGAAGTACAATTCCGTGTCTGTACTTTTTCACCTGTACCTGAGTGAAGAAGGTTAATGGATATTTTTACTCATCGAATCGTTGTTTGTATAGAATCTCTGTTTGCGGTGTTTTTTCATGATCTAACATTCAACACACTGATGTAACATGGAACGTTACTTGCGTTGCTTTGGGGTGACGACACAACTTTAAGGCACTCTTTGCCTGATTTCTCCTTGGCTAACAACACTCGCACTACATCGCAAATAATTCTCAACAACGGATGATGATCCGCTTCGGAGGATATTTGACGTCAACGCGGCTCTATCAGGTGAGAAGACAGGATTGTAATTGAGATTAAATTCTGATTAATAGTTCAGCGGGAAAAGGTTTGAGAAATGGAGACAAGTGTAGATGAGACCGAAGCCGCTTGTTCAAAGTCAATTTAGAGAATTGATGACAGCATGTTTGTATTTAACTGAAAATATAAAGTCACGGCTAACAGAAACCAGCACTGACTCATAATTAACAGGAAATTCTTCCTTGGTTTGATGCCGTAAATGAATTTTCCCACCTCATGGAAATTATCCTCGGTGATGCCGCTGTCTTCAATGTGAAGAATGCTTTTGAGCGTCTGCACGTAAAGGAGGTCCACTTCCTCCAGGTCCTCCAACAGGAGGGGGATGCAGCACAGCTGCTTCCACACCAGAGGAGCCAGATGAAGGTCCAGGGGCTTCTTGGTGCGGATGGCCACGCCCATCAGGATGCCCAGGAACTTGAACTGGAGCATGTGTTCATCCAGGCATGCAGACGGGTTGAAGAGGAACCTGAGCAGAGAAGAGCAGGGAAATATGTTTGATGATCTAGAATAAGCCTAAGTAGATGGAAAAGTGCCGACCTCATCAACCCCCCAAAACTTAAAAACAAACTTCAGAAATATGGTAGGATGGAAAAACAGATGAGGGACACGACACCCCTCTGAAAAAACGCCAGATGACAGCAAAATAAAACAGCCAATGGTTGAAGTGACTCAAAAAGTCATAGAACATGATAATCCTGTGCAGTTTGCATTTCTTTTGCCACGACTGGATTAAAGTGATGCTTGAAAACGACATCAGTGTTGATCAATATCATTTTTAACTTGGTCCTCCGGTCTAAAACTATATTGATTAGACAACAAATCCTCCATTCCTCCGGTGTATCTAGTGTGTTGCATATTGCTTTGAATAGTGACAAACCATGTCATTAAAACCACCAGCTTAGAATCCTGTCTGTCCCCTTTTAAATCCTCAAAACAGCTCTGTGATCTGCTGTTACGTAAATTGGAGTATTAGGGCCACAGAGGAAAATTCACAAGCCACATATAGTTGACAAGAAAGTCATTAATCATGAGAATGACAGATACCATTCTTTCAACTTTATATATCAGTACATGTATAAACAACAGCATTGACCCAACTGCTGGGCAGACAATCAATAGTATCGTAAAACAATAAAAACGCAAAGCTTACCTGAACAAATATACAATTCTCATTGCTAATTTTCTCTATTTGTAATTATTTCCGACTCTAGGGGAGTTGATATCAAAGATCTTCTGGCCATAATCTTTTTGGAGATATACCGTTGCTGTTGAGGACGACAGCATGGGCATCAGTTTCGTAGGAGTTCCAAACCTTTTAGAACAATAGAAACTCTACGGTGGTCAGTCAGAGGCATTAAAGAGGCTCATTTGCCGTCTGTCTCACCTGTCTCTGTTGTATCCGACCTCTGCTGTGGCGTTGGGGGAGGGGATGAACAGGTCCACCACGCCCGTCTCCAACTCCTACGGACACATTTACAGGAAACAACACTGCATCACACAGTAAGACATCCAGACGCGTCCTGGGTTGTTAAGAGTTCAGGTATTTGTCCATACCTGACACATTTCTGTGATAGTGTCATCAAAGACCCCGCCGGCATCGTCAGCCCCCTCGCCAACCAGTTTGACCTTCCAGGCCCTGGAGGGAAGTCGAAGGTCTGACGCGTTCAGCTTCACCACCTGACGAGCGATCTGCACAAAGATGGGCTTACACTTCCGTCCTCTGCAGACACGTAGAAAAAGACAAGAAGAGATATCTTTATCCTCGCGCCCAAACCATCACCACCAACCATTTTCCTTTCACTGTCTTTTATGGACCTTTTATTGTCTTTTACTATTTCAACTCTTTGCTGGGTTTTCTCTTTGAAAACTTTCTGCTCATTTCAGTCCATTTCATTTCAGTTCTCCAGTTCAACACCATCGGTTCTTATTTAACGTTGGTTTCAAATTCTCAACAGAATTTCATACAGTCTATTCCCTCCACACATTCATTCACCTTCATTACCTGATTATCTCTTCGCCATGAACCCCCCTTAACATTTGTTATTATCAAATTATAGTCCAGTGGGTACTGACCGTGTGGAGATCCGTTTGACGGTGATCTGGGGGCCGTAGTTTTTGCCCTGGACCATAGTCTTGCCTATGGAGCGAACCATAGGCAGAGTGTAGACTCTGGGGGCCAACAGGGGCCTCAACTGTCCCTGGACAATCCCCCAGGTACCAGCGTTGTAGTGGGACGTACAGCTCTGCAGGGTAAGATTACATTTAGCATCACTACCTCCTGTAATACAGTGTTTTAATGCAGCTTGTACTGCTCTCCTTGTATGAGTCAGTTTACAGGCTGGGGTTTCATATAATGACAATCAACCTATATAAAGTTTGTCTAAATTATATATATACATTTACACACATGGTATTACACTTTGTTTTATTGGCACATTGAAAGCTTGTCCTGTGAGTGTCGGTTCTGTACCTGGTTATTGGGGCTGAGGTTGAGCAGTCTCCATGAGGAGTACATGAGGTCGGAGAAGTGGTAGAGGAGGCGCAGGCGGGCCCTCACCGCCTCGATGCTGACCTCTTTCAGCCCGCTGTACTGCGGAGGAATAGCCACAGGGAGACCCAGCTGCAGAGGAACTGAAGATCCTAAGGAGGAGACACAAGGGGAAGGACGGAGGACAGAGTCTTTAAATTATAAATAAAGTTATCCTGAAAGATGTTTCCTCCATTTAATGTGTGATGCAGAACTCAAACTACATTTCATGATGAATTCCAACACGGTGTATGGTTTTAATACCAGAGGAAAATAATAATTTGCCAAAGAGACGATTATACATGCTGTCCACCGGACAGTGACTCATTTTGGCATCTACTACACATCACAGCAGGGCTGTGGGAAATCTGACCGAAGGAGGGGGCCCCCCCTCATAGCATGTTGGTGTGTGCGTCTCACCTGGAGCTCGAGGCGGCACACACGGAGCGGTCCACGCGGCGCTGTGGCAGCGTCCAGCAGAGATCTGGTGGATGTGTTTTCCTTGCAGCACCGTCACCACTGTAGGCTCTCTCACATGGTTTGTGTGACCAAGGCCCAGCTGAACGATGGAGCGCACACCGAAGACAAGTTAAGTAATCAAATATTCACGTCGCACAATATCAACATGAGGTCATTATTAACAATCATAAAAAAACATGAGCCGCTTTATTGTGCCTAACTGTTCGATATAAAAGGTAGGAAGCCAGAATTAGGGGCGGGTCATTGTTTTTCCGCCCTTGAGGTGGCACTAACACTCGCTCAGTGTTAGTAAGTTAACAGTGTGTTGGTAGATAAAAATTAAATTCATTCTCAAACTCAAAGAAAGTATTGAATATTTAACAGAGTGTGTCAGCATGTTACCTGGCCCTCGGAGTTGCTGCCCCAGGCGTAAACGTCTCCCGTGGAGGAGAGCACCAAAGAGTGTTCAGCTCCTACAGCCACATCCTGGATGTGGATCCCTGAAAGAGCTGGGACCTGCTGGGGCCGGTTGTGGTTCCTGGCTCTGCCCTCTGGCAGGCCAATTAGGCGGTCTGCAGCAGTGGAAGAAAAAAAATATTTAAGACACTTCATCTTCATCATTACCACCAGCGAAGGGGTTCTGTTCTTCTGTGGCAAAGCACTGTCTTGAAATTGTGTTAATTACTAATGTCTTTGTTCCTTTGATGTTTCATTGGGGTGGAGCTGGGGGCTCAGCGTGTTGAACAGAAACGCTGAAGTGGAAGGCGCAAGAGACAACTTCCTACAGAGTATTTGAGTGATACTCCGAGAGTTTGTTGAAGTTGTTGGTAGGTTAAGAGGCTGAAAATAACTCCTATTACTGGAGAAATCAGAATTTATTTTTCCTTAAACTCTGTGCCTTGCTAAGGTTTGTGCTTTCATGGTGCTTTTTCTAATTTAATTTTTGTTACTTCCACCCCTCACATAAGTGCATCCAGCATCACGTCCAGTAACGAGGTACCTTAGCTAGATATGTTTAGAATTTGCAAATAAAATATTAAGATTTAGAATGTATTAAATGTATCTTATTTGTAGTGTTGAGGCTGAAAGGGAGATACATGATGATCATTCATCAACAACGTACCTTGACCGAAGGTGAAAACTCTTCCATCTTTAGTTAGAGCCATGGAAAACTGTGTTCCACAGGCCACTTTCTTGATGTTTATCCCACACAACACATCCACTTTCTAAGGAGTGTAAAATTTGAGATAAACATTTTGTACATTTACTGAAAAATACAAACATGTCTGAGTGTTTTAGGAGATTGAACAGGCCTAACTGTGCCACAGCACTTACCTGAGGAGAGGACTTTGCTGTGGAATTGCCGAGTCCCAGTTTTCCATAGTCTCCGTCACCAAACGCCCACACCATCATTCCATCAGCAGAAACCACTAACGTGTGGTTTAAACCACAAGCCACCTGAGGAGGGGAAAAATATGTCACTCTCTAACCAATCATCCATCTGTAAAACCTTTACATCCTTAAACTGGGGAGAAAACATTAAAGGTTCTTCCTGCAGCGGATGTGGCAAAAACTGAAATTTACTAATAAGATCACGATATCAAGAGAAATTAAGTCATTGTGTTATCATCTTCCCACCTGTCCGATCTGGTATCCCTCCACAGCGGTAACTTTCTCTGGCAGCTTCTTGTTGGAGGTGTTACCTAATCCCAGTCGGCCGTAGTCACCATTACCAAATGTGAAAAGCTTTCCATCAGCCGTCACCACCGCCGAGTGTTTGAAGCCACAGGACATCTGAAGGAACAGAGCAAAAATGTTGTTTCGCTGTAAGGACAAAATTTGCTGCTTTCTGAACTAAATCCTTTCTTTTAGTACAGACGGAGTACCTAAAACATCTACAGGAGGGAAACACTGACCTGCACCACCTCCTCTCCCTGGAGCGCTTCAATCTGTCTCGGACGGCGCTGTCGGTCACTGTTCCCGTGGCCCAGTTTACCGTAGTCGCCGTCTCCCCAGCTGAACACTTCGCCGCTCTCCGTCAGAGCCATGGAGTGACCGTCGCTGCCACACGACGTCACCAGCTGAGTCAAGACAAAACCTGAGGGACAAAGAGAAAAGCACACAGTCAGAGCAAAAGGCAACACGATACAGTTGAACTGAAAGCACGTCCATGTATCAGGTACCTCAGCTACTGCCTTCCAAACTAGTGTGATTAAAGTGTCTCTATGAAGTTAAATAAATCTGACTTGTAGAGAATAATGAAATAAAAATATGATCCCATTCCATGCTACCAACCCACCCAACCTTCTCCCGGTGTTTTAATACCTTGAAGAGATGAGATGACGGTGAGAACGTGCAGGTCGTCGGAATTGCCCTGTCCTAGACGACCGTAGCTGCCTTCCCCGCACGCCAACACCGTCCCGTTTGGCTGGATCACAAAGGTGCAGTTCTGACCACAAACCACCTGAGGGAGGCGAGAAGGAGAAATAAATAAGGGGCACAGATGCAGGGGATGAGGAATACGCTTTTTAAACCCGATCTTGATATACATCCATGCTTTACCATCTGAGGATAAGTTTGAACAGTTTCTACCATTTTGTAAAAATGGGCTTCTTTTTTTAAAAAGACAAGGACACTTATTCAGTACATAATATGCAAATTGTTTTTAAGTTCCAATAATATCAAAAGACACAAATATTGAGTAGCTATTCAGTGTCTCCATTTTCTTAGAAGTGCATTATGTTATATTCTTTGGAGTCACTGTAGGATCCCTCTGAGGTTATTATATTTAATTTAGTTTAAACGGCAGGGAAGTTCAGGGGAACACTTTCACCACTCAAACCCCAGACATTTTTGAGCAATCCACTCAGAGAGGATTTTTTCTGAAACTTCACGTGTTGACCCATGAATGTGTGATATTGAACTTTGGTAGGAGGTACAGTCAGATATTTTTGCAGTTAAGTATTAAAATCTAACTACTTGACTCTCTTGTGATACAATGTGATGTAGTTACAGACTATAGGATGGAATTATGTGGATGCAGCCACAGTTTTGGTCTACCTGCTGTGCCTGAGAGAAGGAGGGGGCGATGGTTGGCACCAAGATGTTTCTACCAGCCTCCGCCAGCTGTCCATGTCGCCCTGCACCCCATAGATACACGTCACACTTCCCCCCGAGGTGCCAGTCCTGCAAACACCCAACACAACAAAAAAATGACCAAGAGTCTTTGAAGAAGACACACATTCCTTGTAGTTGATCTAAATTACCTCAGGTCTGGAAGTGGCCCAGGACATGATCTGTTCATCGATACCTGACCCCCATTTACTGTTGTCCTGGAAATACAGTTATATGTTCATTCCATAATATAGATCAAAATATACGTGCGATGTGACGACAGGCAAAGCATCGGCCCCTTCCTCACCATGAGCAGAGCCATCTCATCTTTGGGCACTGGCTCCAGGTCAGGAACAGAGAAGGACTCGGGGAAGGTGGCGCCCCGAGCGAGGGCCTCCGCGGCCTTGACTGTGGTAGAGAAGCAGTCCAACCAGGCCCATTCGCTGGCACACCAGACAGCGGTACCAGACTCTGGTAGGCAGTGACGGAGCGGAGGCGGCACAGGGGGGCGACACAGGAGCTGGTCCAGGTGGAGACCCACAGCCAGGGACGCAAGGCACTGCATGTAGGGACTATGGACAAGCTGCTCCCCACAGACAACGTGTGGCTACAAAAGAAAAAGACATCAACCATGACTGGAAATTTACAGACATTCTCAGAAATACTACATCTAGGTAACATTCAAAGATTGTAGTAACAGCTCCCTTGGTACCAGTAGAGGACTTCATTGGATATCTTTGCATATATAAGTTCCTCATAAACCCCAGTGTAAAAGAGTTGATAGAGACTCTATATGATGATATAGAGTCTGGAGTGTTAAAACATAATGTAATAACGGGGGTCTTTCATTTAAGTGTTTTTTTTTTTATGTCAACAATATGATGTTGATTTTGTTAACCTGGTGTAAAAATGATTCCAGTGTTCTGTCTTCGTGTAGATAAAAGAACTACACAACAAATGTATTATAAAGATTTGGATGATTTAAATGTTTCAGTCATGAATATGTTACCTTCTCGTAGGCGTACTGCTCCTGCAGCATGATGGGCAGTCTCTCCAAGAAAGCCCTCATGCAGGGCGCCATGTTGAGGCCGACCACGCCCTGCTTCTTCAGAGCTGTGCGGCACGTGGCCAGCACATGGTTGGACGTCATGAACTCTTTGGAGCAGTTCACAACCAGGACATCCTGGAACAGAAGCAGACCGGAACGTAAATAAATGTGACTAAGTGATGCTGCCAGGAACTCAGAAAAACCTGAGTCATGATACATGTTTTTTTTTCCCTACCTTGGATCTGTTGGAGCAGACAGCGACACCCACATCTGGGATCCAGACTATATTCTGGATCGCACCTGAACCGGCCACGACAGTCTGGATCACTGACCCATCCTGTCACACACACACACAGAGGGAAATTGTAAATGCAGTGGCATAAACAGTTTGTTCTTTTTCTTCTTTACTCATCCTGTTGATGTGTGTGTGTGTGTGTGCGTGTCTGACCCGCAGGGACCAGATGTTCACGAGGCCCCCCACTCCTCCAGATGCCAGGGCCAGTCCATCAGGGCTGAAGGCCAGAGTTCTTACTGCTGTGATGTGGCCCTTCAGCTGGAAAACACACACCACCTTGTCTCCTGACCAACGAGAAGACTGCAACAGAGAGAGGGAGCGTGAGAGGGGGAGAGAGAGAGAGAAAGATAGAGAGACATAGAGATAAATAGATAGAACAATAGAACAATAGAGGGATAGAATGATAGACGGATAGATAAACTTGAGCTCACATCTAACTGTAGTTGAAACTGTGCTGGGACAGTTAATATTAACAATTCTTCAAAAGTCAATGGAGAAAACTACTATTGGTGGAAAAAAAATCTAAATAAAGCTAAAGTCATTCTAAAGTCTAGCATCCAGGATTTTATAGTCAAGGTGTCACATGATGAAGGTCAAACTAATGTGGGACTGTTGCTTTGAGGTGCTTTGTCATATTGGGGAAACTAAACTGCCTTGATGAAGGTTTGCATTCTCTGAGTGGCGTCTAGTGGATTTTATTTCCTCCTGCAGACCGACATTAAATCGAATTTAATGGGCTGTATGAAATGAGTTTGTTTTTATAATGTCTATCATCTGTCAATCGACAACTTAAGAGTAGTTATTTTATGATCCGTACCTTATATTTAGGTTTGGCTTCACTCTCCCACCATCCCTCAGAGTCAGAAGAGGACTCCGGGACGTTTGTGATGTCCTGAGGAACAGTCCAGACTGAGACCAGACCATTCTGGCAGCATCTGAAAAAGACAGGGACCCATGAAGACCCGGAAATATTAAGGTTTCATATTAAGATGTTCAGACAGCTAGGGGACTGAGTAACCACTGAAACACAAGAGTGGCGTTAAGAACAACACCTTGAAATCTGCGCATTAATTTAAGTAGCATCAGCCATGGTCCGGTCTGTATTAGAACCTACGTGGCAAACATGCTGAGGGGCTTTGGGCCACGTCCAGGCAGGCAGCACCAGGCCACACCGTTCACCACAGAGGGGTGTCGCAGACTCTGAAGGCAGCACCATCCAGAGTCTGAGCAGAAGTTGGAGTCTGGACTCGCCCACAACTTCACCGTCTCTTCTTTGGCACATGTCAGCAAGATCTTACCAGTGAGACTCCACTTCATACTGGAGATGGACTCCTGGGAAAAAAGCAGAGGGGATATGGTCTCAGGATCTGAATCAAAACAGCAGATGCTTTATTTGCATCTACTTAAAGGTTATTTACCTTGTGTGCATCAATGACCACGATTGCACCTTTTTCTAAGGGCTCTTTGGATCCTATCAGAAGCTTTCCATCTGCGTAGCCCACAGCAAACGGCTTGTCTTCACAGTACCAGGCGATGTGCATCACCGCAACTACGAACAGAAAACGAAGACTCAAACAAAAATAGAAGGATAGTGAGTGCGGACAAACAAATCCCTCTTCATACCATCCTTCCTGTAGCAGTGCTCCAGCTCGGTGCGGTGCATACTGGAGGAATCCAGCACCTCAATGAGGCCCAGAGATCCATCCATCCGCCCCACCAGCAGCATGTCTTTGGGTTCTCCGCACCACAACGACTCTGCTTCCTCTTTGGGCCAAGCCAGCGCTGAGACCCAGTGGGGCTGCATATCCAAGAGGCCTTTACCACCTGAGAGGAAGGTTAAAGTAGATGTTGCTACTGAACTCAGTTTTTATCAGCCATAACTTTATATTCACCCACTTCATTTTCATTTTATCCTATGTTCACTGCAAAAACACATCTGTAAAATGCCGTTGGTTCTGAAGCATATCTTTTAGAACCATCATAATGTTTTCAGTAATTTGTGATGTCACAGCTCTTCTGTGAGGTCTTGTTGTTTATCGGTCCGCGTTGCCAACTTTCATTATGAGTTTGAAGTTTTCATGACATTTCATGAACCTCAAATCCAAGATTAACTGATTTAATATGAGATTATCATGTTCTTGTGACCTTTATCTCTCAGCCAAAAGATTTTCTTTTGCCACAAAGGTGATTAAGCTGGTGAAGGGAGCGAGACCAAGACCACTGAACAATCAATCATGCAAGAACACTAGAGAAAACAATTTCTTCGCTCAAGTACCCTAGAGGCAATTGAGGGACAGATGGTCCGAGCTGCAGGGTGTATGGTGGGAGGCAAAAATGATGACTGGACCACGTTTACTCCTCAGGCATATGTATATTTAATGAGTGCACATAAAACACACACATAAAAAGCACATAAAAATCTTAACACCCTCTCATTCATATTCTGTAGACCTTACAAACCAGCAAAGCACGGCACATTTTTATCTTAGACTGAAAACGGCCTTCAGAAGAACCCACATATTGTAAAATTAATTAAAAACGTGATGAAGACCTGGAGGATCATACCGTTAACTTGCCAGATGTTGACCATTTTCTCCATGGCGGAGGCCAAATATTTTCCGGTGACACTCCATGCCAGAGGAGATAGGCTAGGATCACTGGGTGATCCTAAACTGCACTCGTCGGAACCATTGCTGATGGGAAAGAACACAGAGAGTGAGACCAATATTCCAAAAACGCCCTTCAGGTTTCAAGGCAAATAATGAAATATAAGAAGAGTGTACAAAATCTTTTTATGCACCAAACTGAAATATTTAAAATGAACAGGAAGTGATGTAAAATGTGTATGTGGCCGCATTTTGGATAATAATAAATACATCCTACTGGTTAATCTGTTAAGATAAACGGTTATTTTATGTAAGTTCAGTGGTTATATTTATCTCAATGGCCTTCATGTACTTGTTCACCTCTTTCCCACATTCCCACTTCTTCTAAACCGTTGACCACGAGAACTTAAACTCTTACAAGTTCTTCATCTGTGCTCATTTCATCCTCACTGTTCCACCTGCCTCCCTTTCATTCACACACATGTAACCTTTCTTGCTGGAAATTAACTTCCTTCCTCTTCTCTCCGGCGCATGTCTCCACTTTCCCAGGTTTTCTTCCAACTGTTCCCACTACAGATCATGAAGTCATTCGCCACCATCTTAGTCCATGGAGACTCCTGCCTGCCTCATCTGTCATCCTGCACACCTGACCACTTTTATGCCGCGCTCATACATAGCCTCTACCGCACTAACGTACTTCTCTGTCACTCCAGACTTCCTCAGGCAATACCACAATTCCTCTTTTACTTTGGAAAACCACAATCCTTCATCTGCTTGGCGTTGAGGTAACATGAGTTGGTTTCTTGTACACCGTTTCTCCGAATGCCGTTGGTAAGATTGACCTTAATAACTTTTGAGTCATTTTTTAAAATGGATATTAAAATAAAATCTTAAATTATAATGAGTTGGATTCAGCGACATTGATTTGTGAATGTGTGATGTTTGTGGAAGACTTACTCCTTGTTAAAGATGCAGGTCTGCTGGAGGGTGTACTGGCTCTTAGTTACGTTCCACATCCTGACCGTCCCATCATTACCGCTGGTGGCCAACAAGCCTTTCTTGCAGCACCAGCCACATGTGTTGACCTGTGTCAGACAGAGGAACACTTAAATGCATGACAGTTGTGAGCTGTAAAGTGGAGGAACACTCTCATGATGCTGCATCCACTCACTCTGCCCTGGTGAGCCTCTAGCTTGATGAAGGGGCACTTCCGCAGGTCCCCCGCCATGTCGGCAAAGGTCTGCGGCCGGCTATGGTTGTTGTCACGATCGTGGGCGGCCAGTGTACGGACCAGTTGCTGCGCAGCCCACTGGCGGTGCTGCGAGGAAAGTCTGGAGGAAAGGCAACAGGCCGCCAGAGCGTTGGCCAGCTCCAGAGGCCCTACAGCGGAGGGATTATGGGAAGGATGGGCATACAAATGTGCAATTAGACCTGCTCGAAATGGACGAAAAGATGACAAGGTTGCCATGTGAGTGAGGGGAAGCACCACAAATGAAAAAGACAAACAAGAAAACTCAAAAAACAGAAAAAAAAAAAAAAAGTGACCCAAATCAAAAGAAAAACGGCCAAACTGGCACAAGCTTGAGTCACATATGAATGAAGACTTGATGTTGATGATTCATCTACAACATGAATTATACAAACACATGCTTATAATTATAAGTTGGTGGTCAACAAAGACAGCATGTTCATTTAAAGCGGCCGAACCAGCTTTCAGGTTAAAACTAGCGAGATAAACGGCCAAAAGCCAAACGCCTTCAATCACAAACAACAGCCCAGAGGGTACCGACACCTCAGACTTGAACTAGGAAGCAGGATTTGTGAATGACAGGGAACATTTATGGTCAAGTTTGTATTAAGGATTACAACAGTGGTTTGCACTTTATCTCGGCATATTGGCAAGGAAGCTTATTATGTAGGATTTACAGGTTCATTATGTTCAAAATGAGGATTTAAACGTATACAAGACCACCTACTGGCCAATCAATTCTATGCAAAATGTCAGCACTTGAACTTATTGAGAAACACTTTACTGAGCAAAGTGTAGCCGTGTAGCAGCTCCAATTTAAACTCAAATTACCAGATAAAAGGATAACAAAAAGATTTAAGTATGTAATGTGGTGCCAGGTTCAGCTTTTTAACACTTCATAGAAACCTTTTGGAAAAACAAACCGCATCAAAATAACAACCAAAACAAAGATCCCGGTTCTGTCATGGACATATTCCTGGTATCTCCTGCTCCTCTAATTTTACAAACCTCTTTTCTCCATGTCTGCCTTGTCATAAGCAGGTCTGAGTCGGGCCCCCTTATCGGCTAGAAGGGCCACCAGGGCCTGCGTGACCACAAAGTTTGGCGAGGTTATGAGCTTGTTCTCCTCGGCCACGCCACGCAGAAAGCTGGGCAGGAACTTCCTCTGGATGGGGTCGTCCACTGTGGTCAGATTCATGCCGGTCGCTGCAGAGATCAGGTTCTGTAAAGACAGAAGAAAATGTGAGATGCAGCTAGAAATAAGAAGCAGACAAGAGAAACAGTCTGTTTATTAACACATGAATTAATACACTTAATAAAATAAAAGGATTAATTGCTCACTTGAGTGCAGAGCTGAACCAGCAGCTTGGCAGCGCTGGGACTGTTGGAGGCCAAGCAGCCGACTGCGGTGCTCAGGTAAGCCAGGCAGGAGATGGGTTTGCTGGCCTTGACCGCGCCTCGAGGCCTTTCAGCGTGGCCAGAAGACGTTGCAGGACTGGTGGAAAGCCCAGCTCGGCCTGCTGCAGCCAGGCACATGAGTCTGACAAGAGTCCTGATGTCGGTTAAACCCAGAGACTCGAGACCTGCTGCAAGGCTGCAGCTGGAACCACTGTGTGTGGGAGGCAGAGATAGAAAAGGGTCACGTCTTATATATAACAGTCAGAGAGATAGGCCTTCATCTACCCAACAATTAAGTACTAGGAATGTTTCTTTAAATGTAAGCCTTAATTATTGTTTACATATCTATAGGTCTTCCGGATTCGGTATGTTGGGATGTACGTTGAAGCAACCCAAATTTTCAGGAGAGCATCGACACTCAAGAATATCTGAAGACAGGATAACGAGTCTAACTTTGGGAGACGCCTGGAGATATCTGAATGCTGAAGAACAGACCATAAATGGAGGCTGCAGCAGCTGCAGCTAACTTTCGCACATCTGCAGCAAGTACTGCATTAACATATTCATGACATCATACCTTGTAGCACTTTGAGATTTGATCCAAATGTAAAATGCGTTATACATTAAATATATTATCATTATTACATCATTGTTGCTGTATTGGATTATCATGGATGTATCATATTCTTCTACCTGACAGACAGCAGGGACAGAGCTCTCATCACCATGGTCCTGGCAAGCAGCACCTGGGCAGCAGCCGTCACCCTTCTCAGAGCCATCACTCGGTCATGAGGGTTCTGGAGTGCCGCCGCCTGCTCACCAAGAGTCACTCTGCCCGAGGAACTCTTATCCACAGATGTCTGACAGCCTGAAACAACAAACACCTAGTTTGGCAAGTTTGTTCCAGAATAAATTAGATCTGGATAGTGAAGGTCTTCCTCACCTATCTGCAGCAGAGTTTCTTCCATGCTGTTGGTGGCTGTCACCATGGCAACAGAGGCTCCTAGTGGGTCACTGTCAGGGAACTGGACAGCCTCTGGGACAATCCTGCGTTCGCTGAGACCCAACGGACCGGCCAAAATCTCAAACTCCTCTTCCCCAGTCAGCTTCTCGTCTTCATCAACATCCAGCATGTCCCAGTCTTCTGCAGCGGGAGGGTTAAATCGAAAAAAAGTGGAATCAAACATGAAAACATTAAATATGTCACATTGGATTTTAGAATGAGCTTAAAATATACACTTTACCTTCATACACACTGTCCTGCTTTCCCAGGAGGTCGGGAGCCTGTCCCTTGTACCTGAAAAGCCATCCCAGAATACCAATTATTATCTTTACTTCCTTTAAAAGCTGTCGTGTGTAAAATATAGCGGCATCTAGTGGTGAAGTTCCAGATTGCAACCTATAATACACTTCAGCTCACCACTCCCTATCCAAGACTCTACAGTGGCCTTCAATGCTCATAATGATGTCATCGTCTCCGACCGCATCCAGCATCCTGCCGAGTGATGTGGGGGGGGGTTTAGTGTCTTTTGTATTGCTTTTGGTGGATCTTTTTATTCATCTCTCAATATACATGTAGTTTCCACTGTTGTCTTTCTAGTGTTAATGTTCACTGTTTTACGGTCCACTGCCTTCTTTTTGAATTTGACTACCTTTGATCCGTAGTCATAGCAATCTCTAAGGTGCTATATAAATAAATAAACAATTATTTGCCTCCGTTTTTGACATTTTACATTCTCAAAACTATCAAAGTTCTTCATTAGTTTTCAACTATGAAGCTCTTCTTCATCCTTTTTCTGCCACTGCAACATATAAACCTGATAAGGCTTCTTTAGATCCAGTAGTCAGTTTCTATTCTAGTCTAATGCAAAGCATGGTGAAGAAACAAACGTGGTTATGATTGACATATACCATTCATTCAGAGAGATCCCCCTAATTCTTTACAGACTTCACCTTTAATGAATATGTAGTAATAAATACTGGCTTTTTGAGGTGAACATACCGCTCCACAATGGGGACTCTGGCCTTGCTCTTAATGCCCAGGTACTTCTCTCTGCAGCTGCCACACAGCAGGTAGTACGGGTTTCCGCTGCCACACTCCCCTCCAAACCAGCCGTCTACATAGGAGCCGTTGCTGCGGTAACCTTGCCGGTTGGCGCTGCGGCCGCAACCAGGGTGGCTCTTCTTCATGTGCTGGTTGAAGTTAGCCACGTTGGCCTCGCACAGCTCGCACACCACCACCTCGTCCCGATCATCAGTCTCACACACGTGCTGCGAGGTGTGGTACAAGTTGAGAGGGACACACACACACACACAAAGACAAAAATGTATAAACACGAAACGCACACACAAAACAAAAATATTCAGGAAAAGAGTTAAGCTTCCATGCAACGTGATGTTAGAACAATGAATCTGTGACAGCTTTGCAGATCTCCAAGCAAATCAAAGGGTCATCATTTAGAATATTCTTTGAATAATACCAGTTGGATCTACCGGGTTAGTGGGCTTTCAGGCATTATGTGCTTAACGTGCGCGTATAGAATGAGTGAGAAGTGAGGCAGGGAAAGAAGGAGCAGAATGGTGGTGGCAGCCCTCTAGCCTTAGCATAAAGTCACACACACCCATGTTGGCCAGTCCAGTACCTCCGGGATCCACATTCCCAGAATGTCAGTGTCGCTGGCGAGGTCCTGGCCAAACATGGCCTCCATGGTCTCCTCGTCCAAGTCCATCTCCAGCTCTTCATCCAGGTTGAAGTCATAAAGGGCACCGGGGTCTTGTTGTTGTTGGAGGGACGAGACTTCCCGACGTGACTGGCTGTGGTGGGCCTGCACTGAGCGGTAGAGTCCAGCTTGGAAGGAATGGAAGTTTAAGTGAGGAGAGGAAGACAAATCTGTCTGATGGAGGACTGAAGATGAATTGGGAGTTTTCCTACCAGCGCGGGCCAGCAGTGTGCGAGCAGCCAGGTCAAAGCGGTGTTTCCTACCGACAGCAGAACGACCTCTGAGTGGGGTGCCACTGGAGGATGTGGCACTTTCCTGCTCCAAACCCTCAGGACTACACAAGTATAAAAACATTTACAAACATACAACTTCATTTCTCTCAGTTCAAAGTAATTAACAGTATATAGACTTCCTTTGTAAATTACATTTTAGAAAGGAGAAAAAGAACGTTCATCAACCTTTACTAACATGTTACTAAAGGAGGAAAGAGGAGCAGTGACGACGGGTGTTCTGGAGGATCTTCAATCAAACCGTTTTAGTCCATAATACAGAATCATGAATATGTACGAAAATAGGTTTTATGTAAACTGTTCACTTCCTTTCAAATCACATCCCACCCACTGACTCATACGATGGTAACAAGACAATAAACGTTGCTCTGAAGACTCCTGTCTATAGTTATAATGTTATGGCTGACCACTGTGTGACTTCTATTGAAAGAATCATATTTTAGGCTCTTTTATCCACAATTCATCTAAAAGATAGTTAAATATCTTTGTTTATTTTTTTTTACATATTTAATGACAGGGAACAGTCACAGCTGGTCAAAAGCTGATTTTGGATGTAGGATGACCTTTAAATAATAATAAAGCACTTGCATAAGAGAAGCCCAGCCGTACCTCTCGCTGAAGCCCTCCTCCATCTCCGAAGCATCTGCACTGACTATGTCTCCAGGTGAGCACAGGTACGAGCTCCTGTCCAGAGACTTCCCCCCAGAAGGGGCTGCTGCCCCCACGCAGGACGAGTCGGTCCCCTCGCCGCCAACGCCACGGCCTCTGGTCTGAGACTCTTCTTGCTCGTCCTCCGTGCCGGGATGTTCAATCATCCACATGGCCAGCACCGTGATGTTCTGAGCGTCTGCTTCTCCTCGGGCACCTGAGGGTGCAGAAACACACATGCTGGGTGTCATAAAATGATGTGACTGCGACCGTCACAGTTGAATACCTGCAGAAACTGATCAGGAATGACATTAAGAACAGTTCTAACGTCTCCAATGAAATATAAAAATGACTGCCTGAGATAATATGATGATAAAATGATCCTTATTTTGTGGGAAGCCTAAGTTCTCTCCCTCGCTAAGCCCAGCCGACCCAACTTCTGCTGTTCAGAACATGAATTCAGCTTAAATTCACAGCATTGGACTGCTGACTGAGACTGACCGGTGGCATCCAGAGCTTTGGTGATCTGGCGCAGGGAGAAGCCCATCTCAAGCAGTGGCACAGCGATGGCGGGAGGAGGCGGAGATGTCGAGAGTCTGCTGCTGGGGTCTGACAGAGCTGGAGAAAAACATTACCACCACAGAACATGTGGTATTCAATTCTGAATAGAATTCTCGTTTGTGTAACTGCTGTCTCATGAAAACCTGACAGAAGAAAGTTACCAGGTTAAACTGAAGTGTCAGGATCCAAATCTGAATTGGACTATTCAGCAAAGACCAGGAAGAGCCAGGTGCTACAAATACCTGCATCCTGTTTCTCCTTCCTGGTAAAGAAACATCTGACTCCTATAACCTTTTTGTTTTGTACTTACAGGTTGGAGACGATTGTGTTTCATGTTTTAATTCTGGCTCTGAAAATCGCTCACACCTCTGCACTCTTTTGTTGTAATAATTCCTACGCTGCCCTCTTAACCAGGTTGTGCTCGATAAACTTTACTTTCAATTACGCTTTCCTTGGCTAATAATCTTTTAATGTCCAGGTGTGGAGACTGCTTGTTTATTTTACAACCTGTGAGCACAAAACCATTGGCTCATCATTCAATGATGCATGTTTGTGTACATCCTCATTAATCTAGGCTGATTTAATCCTTGAAGGTTTAATCAGAGGCAACTGGAGTTCTTTTTTAAAGTTATGCTCTAACAGAAAATTAGACCGCGTCGGTTATTCGCAAAATACATTCGAAGAACATTCTAGCTCCCAGATGAATGAGAAGAATAGATTGTAGTTGCACTAATCAACTATCATATAATATTGTGTTGTGACTTATGTATCATGATATTGTAACGCCTCTGGTCATTCCCACCCTAGAGGTTGTAGCACGAACAGACTGAAGACGGGAGAACAGCTTCCTTATAGGGAAACAGAACCATCCGGGGAAGATAAATGGACTTCAAACCCAGCCTGGTAGGAAAACATGTGGAAAGTTAATTAAAACTGTTAATCACCAGCTGGACCTTGTATCACTCCTCCGACAGATAGAGTGTGTGTTATAGTCTATTTTTCTTCGATTTTATTTAAAAACAAAACAAAGGAAAAACATTTTTACTTAGTCAACAGTGGCTGAGCTCAAATTTACTTTTTTTTCTGCTTGCAATGGGATCTTGCTGACTTACAGGTTCCTGATCTGTTTTGTGGTCTGTTGGGTTGGGAGTCGGGGGAGGTGAGACTCTGCCGTCGGCCGACCTCATCGGAAGGAGACGTTGGCAGCGACGACACTGGCGGAGTCTGAGCTCGACGGATTGGACCAAGCGCAGTCGTTGGGTAGCTTGAGAACATTTGCCTGCCGAATCACAGAGAAGCATCACAAATATTGTCTTAGTTTATCGTACACGAAGAGCGAGGCTAAATTAGCCGACAGGGCAGCCATCTGTTCACCTGAGGAGGCTCAGAGGCATAACGCCGGGAGACTCCGAGGCGGGGACGGTTTCCGTGTCTGTGACAGGCGTGGTAGCAGTGGTGGTGTCCTCCAGCGAGGAGCTCATGAAGGAGGTGGTGCTGGAGGCAGAGGGGCTGGTAGTGACAGGAGTTTGAGCTAACTGCTCACCATCGATACCATCTCCCTCACCTTCTGGCTCACTTCGCACTCCTGAAAAAGAAAAGACCGACAAAGCTGAAACTAGAAAAGAACATTGCATTGGAAAGACAAAACTACACGTGTCTTTAACTCAACTGATCCACCCCACACGTCTCCAGAAGGTTTAGTCATTATCAGAGCTAAGCACTCAACGTTCATGAATCTGCACTTAAACTTAGGGCTCTTTCAAGTATCAAACCCACTAATCCGTCAATCACATTATGTGACATGGACAAAAAAAAAAAAACAGTAAGAAAATCTCCTTTTTTGCAACCAATCACAATCCCACCCATTCCTCCAAATAAAAACAACTCTTAGTGAGACTTCTTTAAATACTAATAAACTACATTTGTCATCTTTTCACCTTGCTTGGACTTTCCACCACAGGGCTCTTCCAACAGCCCGTTCACCACTAACTTGTAGATCATGGCTTGAGCCCTCTCCAGGTCTGCGAGCCCCAAGGCTCTCTTGATGGGCGAGCGCATCACTGCCCTCTTCACCATGTGGCGCATGAGGAACTGCAGAGCCGCCCGCATCTCCACCTCTTCCTTGCACACCGGCGAGGTGGCAACTGTGCTTCCGCTGGTGCCGGTGCTCAGGTCAGCGTTGTGGCCGCTGGGGGCTGTATCCGGTAAAACCTAGATGTCAGAGGAGAGAACGTGTTCGTATAAATAAAACTCTCTAAATCATGTATATATGATCTACATACAATTATTCTAAAGAAGTTATTCAGGTGTCTTTGTCAAACACAGGGAGTGACAGGTTGGTTCGCCATTTCATCATGTTTCCAGTCTTTATACTAAGCTTAGCTAGCCGTTGGCCTTATTAGGGGTTTGGCCTAATTTTGGTCTTTTCACTTTCATCTTTCTGGATAATTTGGCTGTAATAATGTAAGTGGTATCAACCTTTGGACAAGTTGTGTAGTTTGGGGGGAAAAGAATGTGTAATCTGTCAATAATTCATTGTGAAACAAACCTGTCTCTAGAAGGTCCAACCAGACTGACAGCAGAGAAAGAAATAATGAATTCTTTGTTGTTAGGCTTTCATTCTGCATTCTTGGCTTGAAAAGTGGTGTTTTTACATTTTTCTATCTGAAATATGTCATTTTCCATTACACACACACACGCACACACACACACACACACACACATATATACATATATATATACATACATATATATATACATACATACATACATATATATATACATACATACATATATACACACACACACACACAGACACACACACACACACAGACACACACACACACACACACACACACACAGACACACACACACACACACACACACACACACACACACATATATATATATTATAGGGCTTGAAAGAGGATGTAAGTTTAGATTGATGAAGTTCAGGGATTAACAGACGGACATTAGACTGATATCAATATTCCCAACAGTCAAAAAAGGCAGACTACTTAGTTGTGCAATTCATAATGGCATCACGCGACAGACAAACTGGTTTCACTACAGTACCTTTGGAATCAGCAGCAGTTCGGCGTACTTGCTGCAGCTCAGCAGGGCGCTGAGGGTCTTCATGGCTCCGAGGTAGAGGTAGGACAACTGCACGGCATGGATTTCCGACTGGGTGGCCACTGAGGAAGGAGAATGCTCGTGGCTGCGGGGGCCGTGCTCGTGGCTTTTTTTCCTGCTCCCGTCAGCAGGAGTATGAGGTGCTGATGAGAAAAGTGTCTCGTTCCCGCCGCTGACCACCACAGAGGAGATCTCACTCTCTGACTTGGAGTTGGGTGCCACATGTGCTTTGACCTCATCCAGGCTGTGGGACACCCGCAGATCAGAGTTCATCTTCAGAGCGGCTCCGGTTGACGTTCCTATATTATCCTTTTGTTCATTTCGGTTGTGCCCCTCATTGTCAGCCTTGTCTTCGTTATTGGTCGGTTCATGCCCTGTTGAAGCAGCATTGCGATGCTTCTTGTCGTGGCGCCTGACGCTGAGTTTGGCAGCGGTGTCCTCGTGGATGCTGGTGAGATAGGTGAGGTCCAGCAGCAGCGAGGCGGTGAGGCCGCGGAAACGCGCCACGTCAAAGGGCAGGGGTTCGCAGGGTTCCAGGTTGTATAGTGGCGTGTCACTAGGCGACCAGAAAGTTGGGAAGCTTTAATGGGAGGGAGTGAAGATTTGAAAAGAGACAAGGGAAGGAAATACAAAGTGAGGGACAGGGCAGGAGAGAAAGAGCACGACGGCATGCAAGAGAAAAGATGGAATGAATGTACTAGCACAAACTCATGCAGCTCCATGATTAAAAGAAAAGACGTATGGATTCATAAAGATGCAGTCATAGAAGGAGGAACACAATAAATCAGGGCAATGGGGAATGGATGTGATTAAAAAGCAAAGCGGTAGAGCAAGGAATACAGGCAGTGAAGAATCGGTTTACAAGCACATTAAGTAAGACACTTGGTAAAACTGCTGACGACCATGTGGATGAACCCGATCTACTTTCACAAAAAAACTAATTCCTGGGAATTAGGAGGGCTCCCCTTACATTTAAATCGTTATATTAGGCGAGTGGCAATAAAATGTTTCGGAGGCCTGCTTGGCAAAAAATCTAAAAACTTTCATAAAACAAATACCATGTGGAATTTTTCATAAAGAATCCTGGGAATTGGGTTGATTTACAAATAATTTGAGATCTGAGAAGTGGAATAAAGGAGCAAACTTGAAAAAGCAGTTTGTGTGTCAATGACAGGTTCATCTTCGACATCTGTCAGTTATCTTTGGGCTCAGCTTTAAAATAACGGATGGATCCCGGTCCAGTAGACAGTCATGATCCAAAACAAAGTGAGGCTTCAGAATATAGTAATGTTATTGTGAAGCTCATCCATTGTTGCTCTATTTTTTTTTTAACTCAGTTCTAGTATGTCAAAACAAAACGGGAGAAGCAGCATCAGTCACCAATCTAATCTGCAGTTCCAGGAATCCTGCAAAAAAGCCACATGCTGCCAGCTCTCCTCCAACTACTCCAGACAAACGCTGCCTAATTCAAAACCCGATCAGCTGAAGCAGACCTCTTCCCAACCCGAGTGGATGACCGTAAATAACAAAAATACAGGAAAATGGTTGAGAACTGTGACTTTTCTGTCGGTACCTGATGGTGATCTCGGTCTCATCCCACTGCACCTTCGCCAAGGTGCTGCCTTCTTTCACCACGCCCAACAGAGTAGCGTGCCTCCCAGTCTGCTTGTGCACACATCTCCCTCCGACACGTAGACCTGCATCCGCCCCACCGATGATGGCCAGGACCGGCCACACCTCGGTACAGAGCGTCCTCAGGTGGTGCTCCGACATCTCCCCCAGGCTGTGCTGTCGGCCGTGGCGTCCCCTCTCTTCCTCTGTCCTCATGGGAGTTTCTTGGTTTTCTCTCTGGGCGTCGTGCTCCTCGCGGCTCTGAACCGAGCGACTCTTCTTCAGCCTCTGGCCGCCGCCAGAACCACTGGCTGACTCTCTAAAGCAGGGTTTAATCTTGTGGAGCCTCTCGATCATGGTCTTGTTGATGCAGTGGTTCCAGTGGTCGGTGCGATGCAGGATACGGATCAGTTGTGTGGTGGCTTCGGCCAGGACGGTGGAAATGGGGCTGCAGACTGGGTCACCGGGCAAGAGGTCTCGAGGGGTTCCCCTCATTTGCATATCACAGATCTTAACCTGAAAAAATGCAGAAAGAAGCAGAATGAACAGAGTGTCGTAAAAACGCTGTTTTTACCACTGAACACAAACCTTTGTGTTTTGTCAGTATTACTTCCATACCGCTGTTAGAGAATCAACGCAATAAAAAGTCAATATTTCAAAAACAAATAAATGTTAGGTAAGTCAGGTCCAACCATTATCTGTAACGTTTTAGCCTGTTCAGGTGTTTGGGGGGGCTGGAGCCTATCCCAGCTATCCCAGTAACGAGAGGCGGGGTAAACACTGGACAAACCGCCATTTCATCACGATGCCGACAAATAAAGATAAAAAACATTCCCCCTCTCTCACCTATGGGCAATTGAGAGTCACTGTGGGAGGAAGCCGGCGTACCAACAGAGAACCGGTTAGTTCTGATGAAGTTTCTTATTAGTCATTTATTTGTCTTCATTTCAGTCAGTTTTTATGTTTCTATGCAATTCAGCTGGTTGTCATTATTATTATTTTAAGCTTTGTGTTTCTGTTTTTAGTCAGTATTTATTATTATTCTAGGCCTTGACATTGTGTTTTTATATATTATTATTAAGCGGTTTTGTAGTTGTTTTAACTGCCTCCAGTGTTTTTCTACAGTGAATTTTGGAAAATGAATGATAGGGTTTCCTCAGTAGAGTTCAGTTTCTGCTTTTATAGTTCGAAGGCGGAGTTGAAATTATTTTTATCACGTTAAAGGAGTTTGTGTCACTTCTTATGTATGAATAGATTGATTGACTGGTATTAATGCTGTGGTTCACAGGTTTGTTCATACCTTCTCTCCTGGGTTACTGCTGTAGAACATCACGCAGGGGTAGAGCTCTGTGGCATCAACATCCTCAAAGGCCAACTTTGACTCCTGTGGAATCATGCGTGATGAGTTAAGGATGGAAAATTCACCCACAGGTGATTTTTGATACATAAACAAAAAAGATACATGTGCGTTTTAGATCGGTCTCTCACCTCTCCGTTCTTGCCAAACGAGATGGTTCTGGCCTCCATGTCCAGGACACAGGTAATGAAATCTCCCTGAGTGAAGCTGCTGAGTGTCAGCGTTTGCTCTCCGTTGTGATAGAGGTTTCCACTGTATGCTCGGTACAACCACATGTCTGACGTGGTGCGGTGGTTGAAGTCGTGCACGGGCCATCGTGAGACGCCCACACACGTCCCCTCGTTTCCTCGGTTCTCCTTCACGATGTAGAACTACAAGAGTATAAAATAAACGATGAAATGAATCACAACAGACCAATCAACTTTTTTGAGTATTCAGCGCAACGTAGGACAAAAGTCATTCCCTTGTTTAATCGATCTTTCTACCATTGTGTCAATCATTCTATCCATCGTTCTATCAATTATTGTACCTATCTATGTATCCATCTATCTATCTACCTCTCATCCAGTCATTCCATCAATCAATGTATCATTCTATTATTTATTCTATCATCATTCCATTCTATCGATGAGTCTATCATTGTATCGTTCTGTCATTCATATCAGTCCATCTATCCTACAGGTTCTGTACGACCAGATGTCCTGTACGGGAACACACAACAGCAACGGGACTAATCATCACATTACTGTACCTTCCACTGGTAGCACCCAGACGAGATACCAGTGGAAGCCAGGCCGTAGCCTTTACCCCCACTGCCGTGGGTCAGCCCCTGGCCATTTTCAACCACACAGCACTGAGCCTTCTCGGGGTCAAAGGACACTTCCTGAACAGGAAGGTTCTCATCCTCCTCCTCTGCCTCCCCCTGCTGATAAAACAAACAGTCAGCCAAAAACAAAACAAAACAAAATAATATATCAGGAGGCAAAGACTATTCATGTTGAGTGGCGTGTTTTTATAGCTGCAGCACCTAACATTTAATGCAATTTAGTGGTGAAGTCTTGGCACTTGAAGGCCACCGTAGATTCTCTACACTATCATTTCTGCTTGTGGAACCTGGCTCAGTATTTCAAATGCCACATTTGAGCGGTGTTGTTCCATCAAAACGGTGTAAACAAAGGCGTCGTAGAGAAGGATCTTTGTTAGCGTTGTTTAGTGCGGTGAATGCGATATTTTGTAAACTTCATGCTTAATTGGTTAAAAATAATGTTTGTGGTCTCTTACTCTGATGATATTTTAAATTATGTTTAACCTTTGTTAGTTAGCTACGAGTAAATTAATAGTTAAGTTGTGAATCTACACGTGTGCTATGCTGTGATGGATTCAGTCATGTGACGCTGAGGAAGTCAGTCTGATGTGGTTAATCATAATTGATCGTGGCACACCTGTAGTCTGAGCTCCTGTACTCTCTCTTTAATGTGGGCCAGGTGTTTCGCCTGAGCAATAGGGGCCTCCCACATGCAGTCAGACAGCAGGGAGAAGAGGCGCTCCACAACCTACAAGAGAAGAGTATCTTCATGTCAGCTCACGGACCTACAACTACCTGGACTTGAGGACAAGTTCAAAACAACCGTGGTGGTTTACCTGTGTCATTTGGTCATCCTCCATGTTGGCCTCACAGGCCGGAAGAACAGCTTCCAGCACGTGAAGAGCCAGAAGACGAGTTCTCAAGTTGCCCACCAGAGGGACCCCTGCAGAGAGAAGCAGCTTAAAGGAATGGCTCAGCTGTGTTGTAGATCTATATTTTATTCCACCTACCCTTCTATTATCTCTCCGTCTACCTTTCTATCAATCTCACCATCTATTTTTCATCCAACTTCTCAATCTACTGTTCCATCTCTGTATCTATCAGCTCATACCTGAGCAGCATTTCTGTGCAGCGATGTTGAGCAGCACTTCGGTCCATTTTGGGGAGGCCATCTTGGATTGGATGGCCTTGGAGGACACCACTCTCCTCAGGAAGACGAGGAAGTCTCCCAGGTGGAGCTCGGCAGTGTGCCGCTTACGGATTACAGCTGGAAAAACAAACAGGACAAATGGAAACAGGTTTCATGTATCAAACATGAATTAGATGCCAACAGGATGAGGGATGCTGCTGTAAACCGCTGATGTGTGAATCGAGAGAAAATAAGTTTGACTTTTGATACATGTGCTTTTATTTTTTTTTGTTTTTTTCAATTATTGTAGAATGAAAACGGTCTTGTTTTCTTATCATTAAACAAACCTAAGCTTTGCGTTGAAAATATTTTTGTCAACATTTGTATTGTGCTTCTTTCTACTGGGTAAGACAGTGGGTGTTTTTTTTCTTCTTTTTTTTACCTTTGACATCTTTCTTTTCAGAATCTGCACTTTCCTCAATTTTGTTGTCCTCTTGGTCATTTCCAGAAGACAGAAGACTGACTCCTGCCTGAGACAGTAGGTTCTTCAGCTGACTGCACAGCAGGTCCAGCAGCGCCTGGACAACCTTGGGACTCAACTTGTCAGCGTACGTCCTACAAATCACAGAGACACAACGGTGTGGATGTAATAGATCTTAGATCTGGATCAGGATAGTGAAGTATTCCTTTCCTGCAGTTTTAAACTCTTAACCCAATTCACAAGTCAGGCATAGAGAAAAATGAAAATTGGAATAAAATCTTATGAGAATCTTATAATACTGAGCAACTCAAGATGAAAGAAATGAAGGTCATTATTTCCATATTCGATAAAGCATGAAAGAAGTTTGACTGGAAGGCTAAAAATGAAGTTGAGACATGTTCAAAAAAAGAAATAGATAAAGAAATCAAATGTCGGAAAAGAAAAAAGATGTAGTAAGGATCCTCAATTTAATAGCCAAAAAATCCATGACATCACTTTGGCTGCAACTAAAAACACAGAATATAACACGATGTCAACAGAAGGTGAATTATGCGTTTATGTGGATAAAGTCACAGTGAAAACACAGTGGAAAATGGATGTGTTTGCAGATAAAGGGTCCCTGTGGAGAGGATGAAAGGGGGGGGGGGGGGGGGGGGGGGGGGGGGGGGGGGGGGTTGCTTGGATACCGTAGAAAGAAAATGGTGTGAAATTAAATATGAGTGTAGATATTTTTGTATGATGTTTTCCATTATTAAGCATATCCAAAAAAAAAAAAAGATGATTATTCTTGAATTAAAATCGAAATAAGTAATAAACTCTTTACCCTGTGCTGATGGCCAGAATCTGCAGGAGGCGTGTGGAGGCGACCTTGAGGGCGGTGCTGAGCTGAGACACTCCAGGTTTCTGCAGCAGCTGAAGCGGCTGCCCCAGCATGGTCTCTGTGCCGCAGAGCTGGGACAGAACATTGAGCAGACCGCTGGAAATAGCCAAGGAGACGTCCACAGGCTGGTAGCGGACGCTCAGTGCGAACACAGTCACCAGCAGGAGGCGCTGCTGGGCCTCTAGGATGGGGAAGGAAAGAGATTAGAAAGAGATAGCTCAGTGTTTCCAATGCTGACATAAACCTCTAGATGAAGCTGCCACACAACCAAATAAATTATTTAACGCAACATTACTTATAAATGTCTTCCACACAAATTATTGAGATTCGTACGGAGGATTTACCTTAGTAGGACATCTTACCTATGTGGTGTTTGTTTGCTTGTAGAGCTTTCTCCAGTGTGACAGACAGTTGCTGGTAGATCTTATGAACAGCGGTCTGAATCTCCATCTGGATGCTTCTCTTGGCTGCTTTTACACCATCCTGCAGAAATTCATGGGTCGGTTCGTCAGAAAGTAAATTATAGTCATTTAAATGTTGATGGAAAGTGAAATATTCCTCTTTGTATCAAATCAAAGGCATCCGTTCTTATTCTATCCACATCCATTTAAAGATCTACGTTGGTTCTTTGAGGATAGATATATTCACCTGTTTTACAAAATGGCAAATTTTCCATTTCTATTGGTAGATAATATTGCTTATTGTAAGAAGCATAGCCCTCATTTCATTAATTTTTCAAATTTCTGAAAGCTGAGTTTTTGCAGCGTGTAGCTGAATTATTAGAGAAGTCGTCCGCTTATCGGAAGGTCAGTAGTTTGATCTGCACCCCCTGCAATCTACATATCAAAGTATCGTTGAGCGAGATACTGAACCCCAATTTGCTCCTAGTGATGGCCCCGTTAGTGAGACAACAATTCGTGAATACTGGCTCGTGTTGTAGAACGCTTTGAGTTGTTTAGCAGATTACAAAGGTGGTATTAATCTGTAGACCGTAAAACTGCATGTTGAAGATTTTAATCAAAAGGAAGATACATTCTTTGAACAAAGAATCCTGAGTTACCCCAACTGTATGTGATGTTCTTCAAAATGTAGGAGTTCCAGTTTGCCTCAAATTAAAAAATGATATTGCAGTAAGTTGCCTTGAAATTTTTTAAACAGCGATAAGCTATTGTACAATTACAGCACCGAAACAAGGGCTGTACATATCTGTATATATTACCAGCTCATTCTAAGGCAATGTAAAGACAACAATCTTTATTTTCAGCTGATTATACACCAATAAAATCGCAGTTAGGAAGATCATACTCCCTTTATTCAAAGAGACACCACTACATTTTTCACACGGCAGCTTTTAAGTCACACAATCGGTGAATCTTCTAGCCTAATCTTGACCAAATGTAACATAAACACAAACTGAAGCCTCGGCTCGTACCTGATAGTGATGAAGCTGCACGCTCTCCCTCTTCAGCCCTCCAGCGCCTACAGTGCCAAGGCCAAAACAACCCGCCAGAAACTGCAGCCTGACGGATGTGAGCAGGGAAGAGGACTGGAAGGCGCCGCTGGATCGGTCTGTGTTCCCGGGCTGGCTTCCTTTCTCCTCCATCCCAGAGATCAACACCACGATCTGATGGAGGGCCTCTAACCGCAACTGGATACAAAACACATCCAAGTAGTCAGAGTGATTGTTCTAACAAGGTCAAGAGAAAAAGTCCAAATCACATGTCACCCTTTTCAGAACCCTAATTTGTTGTATGTTTTGGTTAAATGGAAAGAAAACACCCAAAATTAGAATATAAACACGGAGCTGCACACGGTGTGATGTTCCTTCATTACCATGAATACAATCCATAATGACTAAGATACAATAACATTAAAGAGATGGCATCGGCCCGCGCCTTTGAAGTAATTAAAAATCCTTTGCTAACTTTCAACCTCATCCGAGAAATTATTTTGACCTCATTTTCGTGTAAATCGGGTCAAATCTCAAGGACGAATTTGTACAACACACAGAAATGGCAAAAAAGTATTGTAAAATTCAAAATGGCCAACTTCTGCTTGAATTACGGTCATTGCTCCTATTCGCCATCCTCTACCATCCTACTGCGATAAACAACGTGTCAGTAACCGGTTACTATCATTCATCACGTATACAGGAATGTAAATAACCCGATTTCTGTGTTCGTATAAACATCATATCCAGAATATGATCTGAACCGTGATGAGCCTCATAGCTGGGATACTGATGTGAAGGTAAACACAAACAGTTTCTCCAACTGATTATTCAAAAAGAGTCATCTTTTATGGAATGGCAAGTCCGTCAATGAGATAAATAGAAAGTTGTTAAAATCATTACGAGGTAATAACTAACTTATCTTAAACAAATGACACAGTATCTCTAAATAATAATCATTATTTAATGATGTTTATCTGACTGTAATAACTTGTATAACTTTTTATTTCCTCACATTGTCAGAACGGAATTTGTTGTTTATTTCTTCATTTTAAACTGGATGATGTTCCAGCGCTGTTTAAATAGAAACAGATGGAAAACTCTTAACATGCCAGAAGAATTTATTTCAGGACGCTTCAAAGCTTTGTACTGGACACGAGGTGAAAATGATCAGCATTGTGTTTCCATCACATGACTGCCATGAATGCATGCTGCAGTGGATTGGCCAATGATTGGATGATGGTTGGAGATTCTGCCAGATGTGTGGGGGGATTCCCTCACCTCCGCTCGGCTCTGCTGCTGCTCCATGGCCAGGATTGTTGCCTGTGGGCTTGTGGACATACTCTCTTCAGGCTCCTTGAAGGCTGGAGCCAGACCCACGTCGCCACTGATGAAGCTGACCATGTTGTCGATGAGAGCGTGGATCCCCAGAGAGCGGCTGAGATCCAGGTCCGAGTCATCATACGAGTGTGCCGAGCCGTAGCTCCGTTGGCGGCTCAGTTTGGCCCTGGACCAGGACTCAGCCAGGGAGTCTGGGGAGCTGTGAAGTAGACCTGAGGACAGGGGGAGTGAGAGACGAGCCTTTCAGATGCATAAATGCACTAAAGAATCTTTTGATGGATGGCCAATATTGCTTTTAAGCACTCAAGTGCTTTGCAGTGAATTATTATGCTGATTCTTCATGCTGGTACAAACCTCCATCAGCCATTATGAATCGATCCATAATAGGAGCACTGGATTTCAAAAGGTTATGTATAACCTCTAAAAGCATTGTGTGTCAGCCCAATGACTTCCTTTAAAAAGAACCACTGATAAGTCCAGAAAAAAACGTGACGTGAGAGGGACAAATTCTATTCTAACATTCTAAGCAGAAGAATCAACTGTACACCTCACACATCTCTATCACAGAGACCCAATGGGACCATCTGTCCTAGGTGATTGGATCTTATTCCCTCGTACACCTCAGAGACAAACCGCCACAAAGACAGAAATAACTTAATGTGTAACTGCATTTACAAGAGTAAAACAAATAAAACCGTTCAAACAGCTGCTAACTGCAGAGGCAGCATTATCAGATACAATCACACTTAGTACAATAGACAAGGACTCACAGCTCTGCGTCTGCTGGTGGAGAATTTGGCATGTTATGACTATATAACAACTATGCCAGAAAGACATAACCGTACCAGGGTGGAGTTTTACAGATACTTACATTTAAACTACTTTTTTTAAAAAGAATACAAAATTTCTAATACAAAATTATAAGTGAATTGATAAATATTTGAACTAAGAAGCCCATCAACAAATTATATATCATAAGATATTATAAAGACAAAGACCTTAAAAAAAAAAAAAGAACTGGAAATTGTTATCACCCCATCAAAATTCAAACCACTACAACAGTCTTACAATTGTCAGATTTTTTTATAACACAGATGCAACTCGATAATCAGACCAAAATACATCCTTACGGTCTTCCAGACCAACACATGTGGCAGACCATTCACACATATTCTGGGATAGCATGTTCTTAAACCTTTCTCTACTATCAGAGAAGTCCCATGTTTTGATATAACATTTACCCGATCTCTTTCTACCTGGGGAACATGGACATAAAATAGCTGTTTTGTGCATTTGAACTGCTCATTTACCACAAATCTGAAAAAATGTACGATGTAAATGATTCTGGCTAAATTGAATCTGGTGTTTGAGATGTAAAAGTCTCAAAGGGATTAATAAATGATCCAAACAGGACTTTAAACACAAGAGAGACAAAAGTAACAAGTGATGAAAACAAAAAACCTGTATCATCCTAACTGAAACATCTCGATGATCTTTACCTTTCTTCCTGTTCGAGAACGATAAATCCAGGTCAATGTTTCTCCTTCCACTCTGGAAGAGAGGAGAAAGTGGGATTGAAAGACTGATAAAGACCTCTTGGTACACAGCTCTATGTATTGAGATCCAGGTGTGTATTAATGTTGGCGTGTGTGTGTGTGTGTGTGTGTGTGTGTATACCAGTGTGTAACTCTCTTCATCTGACTCGGGCTGGGAGAGGTCCGACTCACTCCTGGACTTCATTAATCTGTAATTCGGGCTGCTCTGCACTGAACGGCTCTCTGCGCTCAGACTCTCACTCCTGCAAACACAACGTGGAAGAAATGTAATCATCGTGGAAACAAAAACAACTGACAAAGATGAGATGAACAAAACATTCCAAGGGGAATCTCTTTAGTGTCTGCGGATTGGGAGTCGAGACACAGATAAAAATGTTTCTTTTCAACTTTTACAAATCTTTTATACAACATTTTATTTAAACATGAGACATCTTAAATGCTGTTTTCATTTAAGACCAGGACCAAAAATTCCATGATTTAAGCATTCCATACTAACGGTCCAATCCAATCCCCGACTCATGAACTGTGCTCACATCCAAATAGTGAATTCATTCGAATCCATCAATGCATATTTCACATAATCATTCACTGCCCCCTCAGCCTGACGTTATACAGAAAGGTTGCGCTCTGACCTGGTCATGAAGCTCAGACACTCCTGTGTCCCAGTGGTTGACTGGGTTTGACCGTCCTCCTGGTTCTGTTTAGTCAGCTCGGACAGCACAGGGCTCACTCCCAGCAGCAGCAAGGCACAGCGGTGAATCACAGAGTTACAGGCTGCGGTGTAAAGGTCTTGGCCCTCTGGGAGACCCGTCCTCCCCTCCTGGGAAAGCATGGCGTCCTCCTCTCCGCCTCCACCACTCCTGGAAACGGAGCCGGAACCCACTCCTGTGCTGCTGCTGGTCCGCTCTCTGTCCCGGCTGCGAGCTACCTCCCGCGCTGAGAGGAAACATTGAAAAATTTCTGTATTGTGCGAGATGCGTGCGCACACATGCATACAAACAGATACAGATACAGATACACACACACACACACACACACACACACACACACACACACACACACAAAATGCTGGGTTAGAGGCCAAGCAGCAACAAAAAAAAGCACTGGGATATTCCACAGTGATACGTTCAAAACCAGAAGCCATGCCACTGCAACAATGTTTGATGATCGCATGCATACGATCATGTTTACAGCCAACAACATGTTAAATCTACATTATAATATCTGTAAATTAGAAGAAACAGGTAGCTTTAATGCTTCAACTATAGGTTCTATAAATGAGTACATGTGACGACCTTTGGAATATAAAAAAATCACTTCATTGTTTCATCCTATTGGACATAATTAGCATGTTTTTGAGAAGTCATCACAACCTTTGACCTCCGAACTCTCACCTGTCCTTGAACCAAAGTGAATGTTTGTGTGAATTTGATGCTTCAGTTCATCCTGTG
The DNA here is from genome assembly GCA_037951165.1 of Lophius americanus. Classification (NCBI taxonomy): domain Eukaryota; kingdom Metazoa; phylum Chordata; class Actinopteri; order Lophiiformes; family Lophiidae; genus Lophius; species Lophius americanus. The sequence continues at coordinate 1,379,418 of JBBDHG010000107.1, read as the reverse complement.
ACATCAACTTCACTAAAACAGGCCAGACGACCCTTGAATATTCCAGATCATTACCACACGGAAAACGTCTAAATGGTAGGCTCAGGGCAGATTTACTTACTTCCCGCAGTCATGACTTCATGCTCCCTGTCCTCCTCTTCATCATCTTGCTCCTGATGACCCTCCTCTCTGTCGCGATCGGCTCTTTCCTCCAGCTCCGCCTCCTCATCGATTGTGCGAGTGAACGCGTGCTCCTGAGGATCCATGTCCAGAGAGTCCTGATTGTCTGAAATCTGACCAAAGGTAACCACATGAAATCTGTGAATGTGAGTGAATTATCTTTTTCTCATGAATACAACATCGAGTTGCAGGAGAATCATCATCAGTGTTGCAAACAGGAAGTCATCAACATCCCCTGCCACATGCTTCTAGCATCTACTGTTGGTTTGGGAGAAACCTGTTCATATGAACAAAACTATGCACAAATAACTAACCTTTCTTGAACTCAGGTAAAAACAGCTTTTGGTGGTAGTTTTCCAACGTGCGCTTCTAGAACATATGTTACTCTAAATTGAATTTGCCTTTCTTTAATTTGTATTTGCGAAAACCTGGTTCAGTCCATGTGTGTGCCTGAAGGAGCCATCACTGAAGCAGGGGTTTCTAATCAGACTAATCTCAGACCCAGTTTTTATCAGAATGTTAAATGTCCAACCAGGAGTGAAAAGACATGAGGTCACTTCTACACAAACGTGATCAATGCAATCTGGTCAAAATGCTCCCGGGCTCTACACAGGAGCTACCCACTGCTCCCTCAGGAATGGGTCGAACATAGAGAAAGAATTTCACTATGTTGTCCATTGTATGACTGTATGTATAAATGAAATGGATGTTGCCAGCTTAACTTCATCAGCAGAGAAGTTAAAGTTTGGCCTGAGGTAGCAACTACAAGACTATTTTGAGTGTACTGTCTGGAGACTCTTTGTTGATACGGACCTTGATCAGTACTATCATACATCAATTTTTGCAGCAAATCCAAAAGTTTCTTAACCAAAAACTCCCACTTAACAACAAACTTAGGATTCTGCTAAGGCTTAGGGATGCTGCTTAGAGAGCCAACTACACCACAGCCTTTACCCTAGCAAGATTAACTCTTTAACGTGGCATTAAAGAAGTAAAAAACAACAACAATAGACTTAGGATTGATTAAAACTTCACCAATAACCCTCCCCGAAGCATGTGGCAAGGCATTCGGGTCATCAGAGACTACAAAAGGGCGGACAATTACACCGAAAGCAGAAACGGCCCATTAGCAGAGGACTTGAAAAGGTTCTTTGTCCGCTTTGACGCAGATAAAAACACAAGTAATGGACAGACTGCCAACAGATCATCAGAGTCTTATTATGGACACTAATGAGGTCAGGAGGGCCCTACGCAACATCAACACGAGAAAGGCAGCTGGACCAGACAGTGTCTCAGGGCGGGTACTTCAGGCATGTGCAGACCAGTTTGCAATCTTCCCCTGAACCACGCTGTTGTGCCAACATGCCTCAAAGCAACAACTATGGGGCCTATTTTTTGCTGCTTTGATAGACTGATTCTGGCCGAGATTAGACATTCCATCCCCGCTACACCAGACCGACCCCAGTTTGCCTCCCGGGTAAATGTCAAGATGCTCTTCTTAGATCTTAGTTCAGCTTTACGGACTGGGGCACACAACAATGTGCAAGGCTGGGAAAAAAAACATCCTCCACCCTCATCTTGAATACTGGTGTCCCTCAGGGGTGTGTCCTGAGTCCTATACTGTATGCCCTTATCACCCAGGACTGTCAGCCTGTCCAAGCAACAAACTTCACAGATGACACGACACCAATAAGGCGTGATCTCCAATAACAACGAATAAGGACACAGGGATGAGGTGCAAATTCTAACAGTCTGGTGTTCAACTAACAATGCCCCCCTGAACATCAAAAAGACAGAGGATATTGTGGTGGAGATTCGGAAGAAGAGGAGAACCAAACCCAGTGTTTATCAACTGCGAAGCACAAAGCAGTGGAGAGGGTCTGGAGAGGGTTTTAAAATATCTGGGGGTGAACATCACTGAGGATCAATCCTGGGACTTAGCTTCATCCAACGAAAGAACAACAGCGTCTTTTTTCCTGAGGAAGCTGCAGAGAGCCGGTCTGCCACAGAACCCACTGAGAGCTCACCACCAGGAAGAGGTTTGGCTGCACATGTGTTGTCAAATCGATGAAATTGCCCATCGGCCAACATGATAAAACCCATAAAAACTTTTGTTATATTTAGAACAGAAATAGATTGTTCCTGTTTTATGTAGGCAGTACCAACAACACAGCCTGATTCTTCCTACTTCTCCCCTAAGTGAACACAATATTGTACGTTGATTTATTTTGTTTATTACTCCTGCTAGTTATAGCACTATATTAATTTATCATTACTTTGAATAGAAAAACCATCCATCCTACATCCTTCCTCTTCCTTTCACTCGTCCTTCCAACTCGATGGCACTCAGAGTGTTAAATGGCTCTTGGATCCTTCTGTTCAAATATTCACAGCAGCTAAAGGTTCAATGATGAATTTGATAGCCACTTTAACTGAAAACGTGTGCAGTTCTCCCAACAGCACAACATTCAGCTCGCCACAGGTTTTAATTTGCCCATCTTTTACTGTTAACTTTGCGTTAAAACGTGACGCACACACGTCCCTAAACACAGTTGGAAGGATTAGATTCCTAGGTTCCACATTCCACATTCTCTCCGAGGCAAAGGGATGCTTACTCAATCATTAGAGTTGACATTTAAAGGTTGCTGACTCACCTTCCTCTCTCGTGAAGAAGATCTTGTCTGGATGAAATCTATATTCTTGCAGGCCATCAGGCGGTTTCGAACCTTATAAACACTTCGATACACTTCTGCAAGGGACTTACATGGTTGGTACCTGATGGGAACACAGATCTATGCTTAAGACATGTTATATTTGATATAATGTGTAGATCTTTAATCCATCATATATATCATTGTAACATTACCTGCCCTCTCCACAGCCTTGGCCCAGCAGTCCTGTGTGCTTCAGTAAAGCAGCCAACACAAACCTGGACACGGTGTCCAACAAGGACTCAATACTGAGAGACGCATTGTCCCAGTCTGCAGCAGAAAACACAGAACTGTCAGTCAGCACTGTCACACTTCCAAGACTAACGCCTAGAGACAAGTAAATAGTCAAACCTTTGCTGATAGCGTAGTCCTGCATGTTGATCCAGAGGCTGTTGGCAGGTTCTTTCGAGGAACCCAGAGTTAGAGCCACCAACACACTCATGTCAGGACGCAGAGTACATTCAAAGGGCTTCTGCTCTTCATTACCAGATAGCGCCGCATCCAACAGTGAGCTGATGAAGGTGTCTGGAGGTAAGAACTTTGATCAGCTCAACGGGTCAGGGGAAAATACATCACACAGAACTATACTTTCCCTCAGCTCAATTCTACACTTGAGTCACTCAAACCCGCAAATAATAATATTTACTCTGTATTATCTTTCTTATATTATAACAGTATGTACATACAAGTCAGTAATGCCTACTCGAGGCTTTGCATCGACTTTATATGTTCCAACGCGTGATAACGTTGCACTGGTTGCCTAACGCACCGCTATAAGTCAACTGAACAAAAGACTGAAGACACTGGTGTCAGTTCAACTAGATGAAATCCATCCCAATGGAGTTAACACTAAGTCAGAGTAACCATCAGATCCTTACCCAGCTGTGGGATGTCCATTTCCAATCCGTTGCTGAACAGGGGCGTTTTGAGCCAGTAAGCCGTATCCTGTTCCTCGAGCGAGGTAGCAGCCCCCTGCAGCATCCCGCCGAGGCAACGGCCCACCAGAAGGGCTACGGTCCTTTCCAGATCCACCAGCCACACCCAGGAGAGCGCAGGCTGCGGAAGGGACATACCTGGGACTGGATCGGAAAAGTCAGATGTTCCTGGAACATTAAGAGGGATCACAACAGTAACAATGTTGATTACCGTTACAGAAGGGGAATAAATTAGGCTTAATGAAGTTAATAAATAAATTTAATGAATAAAGCAAAAATTAAATGTTGAGAACTTCAAAACTGTACGGTTCATGTTTTCAGTTGATACTATCAAAAGTTCCTTTTTAAGAGGCTTCTAGCTTCATGCTCACCATGAAGAGGCCACTGCAGTTCCTGGTCCTCAAGGGGGGAGGCAGCAGGTAGCAGTTTGTTGAGGCGGTCCAGGGGGGGCAGCAGGTCCAGCAGGTCGCTCAGCAACGGCCTCGCCACCGACACCGGCAGGAGCAGTAAGGAGTTTATGATTTGGCACAGCATGCTGCCAGCCGCAGACACATAGATTACATCTGGACATGATGTAGAGAAAAACAAAAAGCAAATTGAAAATCATTTCTGAAATGTTTCTACAGTAAAAAAACATTCTAGCTTAATAGCGGAACAAATATGAATGTTGAGAATAAGAAAGCATGAGACAAAAACATTTTAAAAACAATAATGAGTGTTGTTTTGACAAAGGGGCAGGACTTAATGATACAGGACAGTAATAGTCTCAACCTTGTAGCTCTTCTCGGATGCTTCCATTCCAAGAACTCTCTTTAATCAGAGCGGCTGAGCGGTTGAAGATATCGGTGGCGTGAGGAAGCAGGAGCTGCAGATGTTTATGGAGCAAAGCCACGCTGCTGGAGTTCTGCAGGAAAACATGAACGGATCTTCATCAACAACGCTATGACATAGCTTAATCTATCTACAGATGGATAATCACCATCAGAGTAAGTATAAACATAATAATAATGACATATTATTATTACAGAAATAAACTTATATTGTCAAAAATGAAATAGCTATGCGTCATGAACAACCGGCTGGTTCTCTATGGTAATTAGGTATAAAAACATAAGTATCTTTTTAATAAAAGTGGGGTAATGTAATGTAATGTTATGCTTCATAAACACGACCTTATGAGCTATGAAGTTATGTAATTAGAAGAAGAACATTGTGGTTCACCTCTCTGTCAGGTCAACCTGATGCAGGACTTTGAGTCGTCCTACTGGAACATTACTGCGATCGTACCTCAGTGACAGAGTTGATGTGGCAGTAAGCTAAGAGCTGCTTCTGCAGGGAGCACAGGAGCTGGTGGAGGTGAGCTGGTTGACTGCTGTCAGAAGAAGACGTACCCTGCTGCAGCTTATCGCTGTTCTTCTCCAGCTCCCCGAATGCCTGATCCTGTACAAAACAAAACACTCAAATCATTTAAGAAACAACTACAGGATCACAGACATCCCAATTTTGTGACACTATGTTAAAAGTAAAGATATCACATGCAGTAGAGCATTTATAAGACACCGCTGTTTTTATTTGTCGTTTTTCTTTCAGGTCAGCTTCCTTTAGACAGACATAGTTATAAACGGTATCTGAGTTATTTACTCTGTCAAATTATAAGTCAAAGCGCAAATGTAAGACGATGACTATAAGAAATAATATTATTTGTTCTGCATTTTGGTACATGTCACATTTTATGTACAAAGTTCTGAATGAAATGTTGAACCTAAGGAGGAAAATAATATTTGGCTTATCTTTAAAGAATACTTTTTCATTTTCATTTTTCCTGGTTTCTTGCTTTTGATCTAGATCGCCAATTTCATCCTATTGAATACTGTCGTTTTACAGTTCTATTTATCTGGATGGGAGAATTCCATTTGGGATAACCCTCAAAGAAAAATAAAGAAATGTGCTTTAAAACAAGGAGGAATAGAGGAGGAGGAAAAAGGAAAGAAAATACAAGAGAGGCAAGAAATTCAACAGAAGGGACTGAATTGTAGAAAGCCTTGCGTTCCAATCATCATTTATTGCTCAGACCTGTATAAAAGCACACACACAACTGCCTGCATGTGTGTGTTAGAATCAATGATATGCTTTATTGAACGAGGCACGGAGATAAGATTCGGCTCTGCCAGGAAAGAGGCAGCAGGTGATAATAGAGGATTAGATATGACTCATGTTCCGCCTCAGCGCTATCAAGTTTAGAGAAAGCATGGAGGCTGAGGGGTGTCAGAAGTTCACAATGGTGTTCAATAGGTTTACTTCACTATTGACTTCCTCCCCGAGTCATTTCTGCCTCTTTCCCATCCTAAAAGAGCTTAATGGCGCCTTGTTTGATAGTTAGTAAGGGAGAAAAACTAAAAGTCAAATCAAAAACAGACTTGTACCAAACATCATCCACCATCTACTCACAGTGTAAAAGCCCAGATTCCTGAGCAGCGTCTTCATGAGGATCTCAGCAAGGTGGGTGTCTGGGTGGCCGGCTGTGGCGCTGTAAGTAGGGTCTGGGGAAGATGTGAAGCCTGTGCCAGAAGAAAGCACCTCAGGGCCGTCAGCAGGAGAACTGTAGCCTAAGAGTGAAGCCACGTGGGTGTGGTCCTGCAGGCTGGTCAGGATGATGTCCAACTGCATCCTCTGTAGAACAAACACACACATTTCAATGAGATCAGCATTTCTTCTACAACTGAACAGGCATGTCGGGCCACCGGGCCCTAAAGATGTTTTATTCCAGGCAAAAAAATACCTCAGATCTGTTTCTACCTGCTGCTCTTTAGCGTTTCTGATGTTGTTAGCCATGCAGAAGTAAACAACTACATAAATAAGCATAGTTTAGGTCTTGAGATAAACCTGTGACAAGACCGTGCCGAGGGGGGGTGCCTGGGGGTGCCAGGGGATCCTGCCAAGTTACTAGTTACTACGATACTCTTTCTTTCATAAACCAAACCTGGGCACGACTGAATATAAGGTGAAGGAGGTTACCTGTCCTTTGGAGAGGCTCTCCCATCGGTCAGGGCCCTGAGGCAGCAACGAGTGAAGGAGCTCCATCCTCTCCCTCAGTGGAGGCAGCAGCATGGTCGCACCCACAGACAGAGTCTCGATCACCGCCTGACGGGACAAACTCACGTCAAACATTTTACTTAACACGAGAAAGAAGGTCTGATTAGCAGCCAACATCGACCGACACCTCACCTCCTGAATCTCATCTGGCACGGAGGAGTCCATCAGTCTGAACAGCAGGTTCCTCAGGGGTCTGGCCTGACGACCTAAGATACTGGTGGCCACGCCTCCAGCCAGAGCCAGAGCTAGGTGATTGGACAGAAGCCGAAGGCACAGCTTGAGGAAGTTATGATGCTCCCTGCAAAGAAACGTAAACATATCAATGAGTGAAAACCTGTAGGAGATATATTTGAGTAGCTATCTGGAAATATTCAGTATCAGATGGTGTATCCCATGAGAGAATACAGAACTTGCTTTCCCCAGACCTGTCAATCACAGTCGTGGTCATTTAGCATTGCATAACTGATATCAATGGTGGCTCAGAGTTTGGGTTTATTTACCTGGATGAGGGAAATGGAAGAGGCGGAATGTCACTGTTGATGCCGTCACAGTAGCGCTCAAGGAAGGAGCGCAGGTGGGAGAAGGTGCTTTCTTCTAGGTCCACACAGTAGGGTCTGTGCCAAGCAACCACTTGCCTAGAGAGCAGAAGTGAGTAAATAGGAGAGAGAGCTTCACTGAATGAATTTAAACATCCATTTGTAGTTAATGAAACATATTTGGAAGGTGGTAGCATTTCCAAGTAGAAGGTCTCTCAGTTTAGTGTCTATCTCTGCCGACGCCCCTGATGCAATTTGCACATATTAAGCTAGTCTAATAAAGCTAACGATATCAAAGCTTTTTATATTTTGCTCTTGCTCATTATTTTCAACTCATCACATCTTGGTCTCTGCTGCTACGTCACTGCAAATGTCCCTCCTCTGGCAGCAATAAAGGATTACCCTATCTTATCGTTCCAGAAAGAAAAGCAAACAAACCCTGTGCCAGAGAAAACTTAACCTCCTGGGCTGAGGTTAAATTATGAAAAATATCCCACACAAACATGGAACGGATAGAATGTTCCCCTCCAAAGTCCCCCCATGCTGAAGGGTTTTTCAACTGAACTGATGAAATAGCGCTTAAAAGAGGTGCAGAACGTAAAATTCAGGTGTATGAATTTGAAATAATTTGCTAAAAATAAGAATGACTGTCTCATGTCAGCTTACACATACATACATACATACACAGCGGTCCACTTTCATCAAATGCACAGATCTAAAAGGTCACAGTATTAGAAACATTCCATTGTCACAACCTCTGTTACACTTCAGTATGTATCTCATGCCAGTCATTACGCGGGCCCTGTGATTCAGTGAAGGAGAGCTGCTCTGTACCACAGGGAAGTTGCTGTACAGGTAGTGACTGACCTTTGCTTCACATTATGTTATCCCCATTAGACGCAGAAATCAAGTGGTGTTATGACATCAGGGCTTGCTTTCCCCCTCCCCCCTCTGTGTAAATCTCTCCTGCACGGTCAGGGTCACTGTTTGAACTTTGGTGGTAGCTGACCTGTCTCTGGGTAGCGCTGTCCACGCCAGGCTGTGAGACGTGCCGGCTGAAATCTGCTGAATAGCAACTCCGTCCAGGCCGACGACCTTCTTTGGCTTCGTGATCGGCCCGGTGGAGTTCCCCTGGCCGCACTGACCCATGGAGTTGTTGCCCCACGCATACACTTCATTGTCTTGATGTGTGAGGAGAAGAAAGTCAGAATCTCTGCTTGACTGAGATGAAACATGAATGTGAATAAAATAAATAGATCTGCTGTATGTATTTACTGATCCATACCAATGGTGGCCCAAAGGTTCATTACAAACTTACAAGATGTGAAACACTAAATGTACATTTTCCCGGGCAGAAAGAAAAACTTATTTTGTGGACCATTCTTGCTCTCCAGCCCACCGCAGAACGCTTGTGTTAATGCACTTACACAAAAGATCGGTAAGTGTCTGGGGCTTTGTTTGGGGGGGAAAAAACATCAATTTTTTTTACCGTAATGTATAAATTTAATGTAGACAAATAGTTAACTGTATTTATCTTCATGATTGAGTAACTGTGGGGTCCTATCTGAGAATATATGGAGTGCATGGATATGGTTAGGCTTAGGTTGGATCCATATGGAGTGTTTGAGATTTTTGAGTCATATTCCATTTGAGGAGCTCAATCGGAGGATTTGCTTGCACATCGCAGGGGATCGGGGGCTTTCGGGCATATACCTTTGCTATCGGGGACGACAGTGTAGGCCTAGTTGGTGTTTTTGAAAGCATTTGACTGAATTATTTATGTTCCAATCCATCCTTACTTACCTTTCAAGTCGTGTGACTTTTTTGATTGACAGAAAGGTCAGCAACAATCGTTTCCTGTGTGTAGAAGCTACACAAACTTAAGATGGAGGTTTAGAATTAAAGATTGGCAGAGTTTCGTTGACCCTGTTGAATTTGGGGATCGTATTAAGTAGTACCAAGGACCATCGACACGCTGAACAGGAAACACTACTCTGAAGTGAAACAGGAGCGTTTGAAGGATGAGGCCTAGACAGCCATCATAAGTCTGGTATCGGTGGAACATCATTTTTTTACATAAACGTAAACACTAACTTACGTTTTGTTATTTTTTATTCATTAAACTAAAGCATAAAAAAAGTCACTATTGTTTGTGTATTGTTTCACTTTTTTTTTTTTTTGTCTTGAAATGTCAATACAATACACCCAGTCCTACTTTGGAGTGAATATAGAATTGGAAGATAGATCAAACGTTTCACAATCTTTAAAACTTGTTTAGACACCTTCTGATTTTTATGTGTAAGCGAAAATGTGGTTTGTCATTAATAAGGATATTTCACATCCTGTAAATATTTGAGGCCCCTCTTGGCCAGCGTCCCTCCTGCTTCTTGTGACTGCAGACAGAGCGCCTGTGACTGTAAAATAAACTACAACCCCAGACAGCGTTGTGATGTTTTCCTGACAGCGCAGCAGCAGTTGGTTTTACAGAGCAAAAGGAAGCATGAAAAATTGAGAGACAACTACCATGTGACAGCGCCAGGCAGTGGCTATCCCCTATGGAGATGTCCACCACCCTAGTGGTGGCCAGTTCCTCGATGAGTTTGGGTCGGAGCGCTGTAGCCTCCGAGGAACCACAGCCCAGACAAGCTCCACAGCCCCAGGCATACACCTGAAAACAAGGAACAGGAACAACCATCAAGCAATAATTCATGCTTCTCTTTTTGTCATTTCCTCAAACAAAACGAATCAATGGGAAATAGTGAGAATTTTTTTTTTTTCCAGGCACGGCCATGAAGGACGAGCTATGTTACATGACAGCTCCTAACCTGTCAACATCCAAAACAGCATTCAGTGAGAATACTGAACACATCTCAAACACTGGAGAGATCCAGGGCTCCTCTTGTTCCTCGGCAAACTACAGCTTTTATTATATAGGGGATCAAAATGCACAAATTATTTCCAACCTGTCCTGTGGAGGTTAAGGCGAGCGAAGACTGGCTTCCTGCACACACTTTCCTGATGAACATCCCCTGCAGGGCCTCCACTACTTTTGGCTTGTAGACTCGATTAGTATCACCGTGCCCGAGTTTTCCTGCGGGGCAGCATATGGTGTTGTGATTTAAAGTAGGGGAGCATATCGTTATATTTGGTCACACTGAAACACATGCATTGAACAGGTTCTGATTTTCTAAATATGCAGTAGATTTAGAGCAGTGGTGGATGAAGCACTGAGAATCTCTACTTAAGTAAAAATAGTCCACTAATAGTACAAGACGTAGACAGTTGGTTTCTCCTAATGCTTCTGGGTGACTATTTCTGCAGCATTAATATGTAGTCCTGTGTAACTGCTGTAGTTGTGAAAGGTAGAAGTAAGTAAATGATATACCATTATAGTTTAATTTATTTATCATATCCTATCTATAAATGATCTCCGTCCTGTGAGAGCAACGACTCCCTTCAAAAAATAATCAAAAAGTCGTAATTTGAGCCGTTTTTCTAGCTACGTTATTTTCCAGTTAGTCCTGATGGGTTTTTTAAAAAAATATTTATTTAACTATTTAGTCGGGTTACTTATTTTAGTCTTCTTAAAAAGTAGGAGAATTGTTTCAACCCATAACGACACAAAGATTGCATGAATGACACAGAGTGGAGAAATGCACGTCCTTTCAAACTTTCATCCAAGCATGCATAGAAGGAACCAGGATATGAGAGACGATGAAGGGTTTACTCACCATTGTCCCCGCCTCCAAAAGACCACACAGTGCGTCCATCCTTTGACAGGGCAATAGTATGAGAGCTGCCACATGACACCTCTCCCACATTACTGATGTCTTTCACCAGGGTAGGAATGTTTCGACTGTTGCTGTCCCCGTGACCTGAATCCCAAATAATGGAAAGCAATTATTTTAACATTGCATTGCATGTAAAAACATTCTGATCCCTATAAACAACTAAAAAAGTTCCATTTAAAATAAATACTGCTACTTGCTACTCCAACTCCCGCCCCAAGGTTTACAAGACCAGAGCTCTAACCCCTGACCTATGGAGCCTCCAATTACAGTGATTAATTTGAGAATTAATTGGCAACCTACCTAATCGTCCAAAATCTCCTTCGCCCCATGTGTACAACTCGCCATCCTCACTGACTGCAGAGCTGTGTCTGTAGCCTGCAGACACACACACCACCACCTGGCAGGAGACAACAGACATCGTCAGAAAGTCTTCAGAGCCCTTTACTTTCTTTCAGATTTTATTATGTTACAGCTTTATGCTGAAATACTATAAAAGGTTGACCCTCATCGATCTACACTCCACACCCATCATAACGAGAAACATGAAAACAGAATTTTAGAACAGATTGCAAAGCTAATAATAAAAGAAAAAATGTTATTATCACATTGACACAAGCAGCCGGATATTTCACTCAGGTCTGAGTTGAAGAAAATTGGCAGTGATTACAGCCTCCAGTCTTCTTGGAGATGACAAGACAAGCTATGGACACCCGGATTAGAGGATGTTCTTTCATTCTTCTCTGCAGATCCTCCCAAGCTCTATCAGGTTGGATGGGGTCCTTCATCGGAGACCCAGTTTCAGGTCTCTCCATTTACATTCCATTGGGTTCCTATCAGGGCTCTGGTTGGGTCACTCTTGTATGAAGGTGAACCTTCTGTCCTGTCTGATGTCCTGAGTACAGCCTGGTCCCGCTACTGGGCAGGGGGTGAGCCGTGCCTTGTTATCTCCAGAAATGACCATCAGAAATGAAGCCACACAGTTCAATCTCTGTCTCATCAGAGCAAAGAACCTTGTTTCTCACATCTGGGTGGTCCTTTGGGTTGGTGGACTGTTGCAGAGGTGGTTGACCACCTATTAGTGCCACACATCTTCACATAGGATCTATGGAGCTCAACCAGAGTGACCGTCAGATTCCTGGTTTCCTGAACCTGAGCTGAATATCAGGTATCTTAGCAAAGCCCCCACATACTTATGTCAAAGTGATAATTCCCTTTTTCCTTTTTGATAAATTTGACAAAATTTCTAAAAATCAGTTTTGCTTTATTATAAGGTACGAAGTATAGATTGATGATGGAAAATGAATATAAATGATTTAAGCATGAGGTAGCGACGTAACAAAATACAATAATGACTGCATTCTCTCCAATCTGTTTGAGCTCATAATTATTCAAATCACAGAAAGTCTATTTATGGACATATTTCACCAGGGGACAACTCCACTCTCCTACATGTGTGGATGTAAAAGATTTACATTAAGAACTACAGAAGTATAAAAACGCATTGTGTCAAGTGAAACCATACCTTTCCCTGCAGCGGCCCCTGGATAAGTTTAGGGTATTTCTGAGTTGAGCTGTTCCCGTGACCCAGTTTTCCATAATCACCGTCCCCCCAGCTGAACACCTCACCCTCCGTCGTGAAGGCCAGCGTGTGGCCGTCAGACCCCTTAGATGATGACACCTTCTTGATGGCGCGGTGCGGTTCGAAGGTCAGCTTCTTCATCGTTGATTGGTTGTTGGAGTCACCGAGGCCCAAGCGGCCGTAGCTGCCTTTTCCACAGGCCCGGACAGAACCATCGGAAGAGATTACAAAAGTGCAGTACTGGCCTGCTTCTATCTGCAGAGAGACGGGGAAAATGTGTGTGTGAGACTGCGGCCGTGTCTTTGTTCACAACTGTAACTGGAGGTGGATACCGACGGCTCCGATAAGTTTCCTCCACTTCCGCATCAACGTCCTATGGACTTTTGGAATATGAATATGAAGACTTTATTGACAACAATATGGAAATCTGCTCTCTGTGTCACCATAAACGTATGTTGTTAAAACACAGAACACACGACTGCAGCTTGTTCCTCCCCTCCAAGTTCAGATCGCCATTCTACATGATCATATTTAAAGATAAAACACTTTCCACCAGGATTTTGAACACAACTTCCACAATTTTCAGGCATACTCCAAAATTGTTTAGTTTGCGTGTCGAGTAAAAGCGTTTTGAGAATGTGTTAGAAATGTTGTCTGTTTTAACTCTAATGGTCAGACCTCTGTCAATGTATGTTCCAAGACATTAAAATTATCCACAATCTCAACTATTTGACTTATTTGACATCTGACACCTAACCATACTTTGAAAATTGACTCTCCCGAATAAAAGAACAAGATCTTTTCCTTTAATCCTAATCAATTTATGAAAAGATAAATCTCCAGCCAGGATCTGAGGATCTGCTATATTGGCTATAAAGTTTCCTTTATTCCCAGAAGAAATTTAAGTCATACCTAACAACCACTCTGTGAGCATCACAGGCAGTGGTAAAAAAAAACAACAGCTTTTATTCTTATCTTAATTCTATTTGATTGACATTTATTACATATTTGGCACACTGGAGCGAAGGCATTTGCCTTTTGTCAGCTTTTATCCTAAACAGTCTGTTGTATGTGACGTCTGTATGTCAAAAAATGATGGCGACTTTTTAACTGCTAACCAAATCTACCTAAAAGTATAAATTAATCTAGAAAAAACCTACGCCAAGGCACAACAGTTCTCTAGGTCAAGGAAAAATTCATGCAGATTTCTCCATTAATATCCGAGTTATTGCCGTTTTCTAAATCTACCAACGACTCCACTCTACTCTCTCAGTATCTCTCAAATACTCTTTAACTGGTCATCTCCTGTGCATTCCACTTCAGTGTCTCCTTTCAGCCCACTCGGCCCCCAGGCTCACCCGCAAAGAAACATCAATGGAATCAAAGGAACGAAGGCAGCAATAACCACATTCTGAAATCAATACTCCAAATGGCTTATTAATTTATTTTAATCTATTTTAAATGCTGCGAAACATGTGGCATGACCTTTAATGACCCTCTAGGATATGCCAAAACCTACCTCTTGCATTGGGCAAATCCATCTCTGAGTTTTTACGTTTTTAGCCAATCAGTCAACAGAAATATTGCAATGTGCAAACGGACATGAAGGCTTCCTCTAATCTAAAATGTGAAGTTTGTCATTTATCTGATCTAGCTGCACATGTGCGCATATTCAAGCTCATGCCCCGCCCTCAGCTGGTGCATGCTCTTAGCTTTAGCTTAGAGGCTATGAAGAAGCTTTCAGCTTAAAAATAGTGTAAATAACGTCTTTCCAAATCAATTTGGGATCCTGGGACTTCTGTAGACTTGGATTACAGCGTAAAAAAACGCCATGGAGAGTTTGGTGTCTGTTCCAGGCGTATTTTATAGGCTTTGTCTCCAAACCTACCATTGGCGAGGGGTGAGTAGATATTGAGTTTTCATTTTTTGGGTTCCTGTCTCGTGGACAGCTGCAGGAGAATTACAATTTGAATGCATCATCATCGTGTCCTCTCTCCCTGTAACAGCCTTCTTTTGTACGGCTCAGTACAACTAATGTCTTGAGGGGAAAACATTGTTTCCTTTTAAAATGAATAACCCAGCAAAATTAGTTCTGAACCTCCTGACAGTTTCTGTGTTTATGATGAATGCATGATTACAGACTTCTCTCTCTCTCAACACGTTTCAGCTGGTTCTTCTTACTGTCTGAGCGTCAGCAAAGCTGGCGGCCAATTTGGGTTGCAGAATCTTCTCCTGCGTCCCCTCCACCAGCTGGTGGCTGCTGTTACTGCCCCACACGTACACCTCACAGGTCTCAGACACCACCGGCGCCTCGCCAGTCTGTATGCTGTCAGGATTGACACAGGTGCGAGAGTAGTCCGACGCCATACGACAGACCTGGAACAAAAGGTTACAGAAGTGGTTTATGCGCCATCAATCAAACATATACACAAGACTGTTCGTTAGAGTTACACATAGTAAAAAGTATTTTATTATGTAAAAAACAAAACACCCCTCAATCCTCACCACCCCACAGCTACATAATGAAAGTATAAAAACAGGAGCTGAACTGAGATCAAATAATAAATAAGATGACCTAAAATGTCAAAACATAAAAAAAATTATAACAAAATAAAGTGTCAAAATATTTAATACAAAATAATAAAATGTTAAATTAAATGTTGAAACATTAAATATTAAAATGGTCTAAAATGTCAAAACTAAATAATAATAATAAAAACTGACCAAATTGTAGAAACATAGAACATGACATAATAATAATAGAAGCTGATTGAAATATAGAAGAATAGATAAATAACTATAAAATAGTTTTAGTTAAAAGCCTGGCTAAAATTATAAAGTGTTAAAAACATCAACACTTTGCCCTCAGGTCTTCGGGGAGGCTGTTCCACAGACGGGGACCATAGTGGGGGAAGAAGAAGCTTCACTCTGGGTCTTTGTTCTGACTTTAGGAATAATTAACAGGCCACTCCAAATTCACCAGAGGGTTTTAGAAAGATTCATGGGATGAAAGGAATCTGATGATAAATAGAAAGGACCAAGACCCTTCAGAAGTGTATAAACAACTAAAAGTATCTTCAAATTAGTTCTGGCTACCTGTCTGCTTCTACTTCCTTTGCTTCCAGTGATAATAAACGTGTTTAGAAATAATGCAGGAGGCATCTGTTGACTGTTTTGCACGAGCAAACAGTGGTTATGCTCTCTTATAGATGAAAAATCTTTGAGGTATGTGAGATCAGACTGGTGGTAAAACGTCAAATATCTTACTTCTTCGAAGAGACAGAGCGCTGCCTCGTACAACGAGCAGAGGCCATCAGAGATCCGTGTGGGCTCTCGCCATTGGCTACGGTCCGCTGAAGAGCCCTTAGGAAGTAACGTACACAAAATAATCAATGTTTAGCCCAGACATTAATGCAAACAAGGTAAAAACATTACACTCACTGCTAAAGCACAACTGAATCTGGCATAGAACCGAGTATCTTTTACGAGTCTGATATCGTATGCAAAATGACTTCTTTGATAATCTGCGTTTCATTTATTTCGAGTGAATGGAATCGATTCGAACAGTTTAAACAGCAATTATATAAAGTTTAAGTCCAAAAACATTTCTGGGGCTTCACAGTAAACCAGCATTGCAGCGTTCCCTTCTAAACTAAAATCCTTAGCACCCATCCTGTCTGAGGTGGGTGCATCCAAACTAAAAGGTACGGCACTGTGTTAGTGGTGCATGTGCATCTTTACCCATGCTGACACTTACAGTATATCTGCAGTCTAAGTAAAGATTTCCAATTCAAACTGGTTTAACTAACATCTTCTCATATGAAGATGGGACATTGGAGCTTCAATAGATGTGTATTACAACATACAAGATGAATGGAACCAGCTTTAATATTTGTTTTTAAAACAAGTCCGCTGTCGTCTCCAGTTCACATCAACATGAACCCTAACTCTTTAAATACCTGTTTAAAGTGCCTGTTTAAGCTTCTGCGCTCATTTCTACTCACCAAAGAGCGTCTCATCTGCATGAGGATGCTCATGAAACAATCATAGCCGATGAGCCCCTCTTGATTTTGTAGCACCTTGTTCTCCTCCATAGAGCTGACGACGGCTGATGCAGCCAGGGCCATCTCAATCCACTCGAGTAAGTAGCGCAGGGAACCCCTCTGGGAAGCTAGTCCTAGCAGCAGCTCTGACGCGAGCCGACGCCCTAAAATATCCGCCCCCGAATTTGGCATGGTGACTCCCTTCAGAAAAGTGGTGACCTGGGCCAGGCAATCCAGGCCCATCGGTGGAATCTTGCTTTCGTTGGCCAGAGAGAGGGGTGGAAGAGAGTTAATTACATCAATGGCTGTGTGAATGACATCATTGCACAAGTTTATGCTGCCCCCTGGACCTCCACCTTGGCTGGGCGGAGGAGGCATCATCCAGCTCTGTCGCAGCAGAGCAAACAGAAGGCTGAGGCCGGTGCGGACGCCCATCTCAATGAGGGCATCGGTGCTGGAGCGTGGCCGCTCGCTGACAGAGTGCAGATCAGCCGAGCCCGAGTTGTTCTCTGGAGAGTGCTGCTGCTGCTTGACTTTTCCCTTGTCGTGGTACTTGTTTGAAAGTGCATAAAAGATGCGCTGGAGCACCAGCACTCGTTTGCGCAGGGCAGCAGCAAAAGGAGAGTCAGAGCAGACCATCTTGGCCAAGGCCAATTGGCTTCCGAGTAGAGCATCCAGGTAGTGCTCCTGCTCATCGCTGGAGAGGGATTCTCGCTCAAAGTCTGGAAGTTGGGGGCCCTTCAGGCACAGCACCTGCTGCGGCAGCAGCACGACCTCTTTGTTGGCTAGCAGCTTTGAGTAGAGCACCGAAACTCCCTCCCGCGTGGCTATCGACTCGCTGTCCTCTGTAATCCATGAGCTGTTTAGGTGCTCCAGCCATTTCAGCTTCACCGGGGGGATCATTAAAGCCATGGCATGTCACTCCGGAGCCATTAGCCCTGAAAACATCAGAGTCAACATGATACAACATGTTAATATGATGCTTGTTAACAGCAAGATTTTACTGGATATTATTTACATCAGTATCGTGATTTCATCAAAAGGGCAAAACATGTATTTTCCATCAGTGCAGTACAACCTGAACACATTAAAAATTCATTTTTCACTATCAAATTGCTGTAACATTTCTATGTTATGTTATGTTTTATGTAATCATCATATTTGTGTTAGGTTTCACATAATGTTGCTTCTTTTCAACCTTTTATAGTGTTGTAAGTCACTTGGACCCAATTAAAAATGAAGATGAACCTAGTTATTTAATTGTTCTGGTTCTCCTTTAGGTTCATGAACAATATTTTTGAGAGGAGATACTTATTGATCAAAAAGTATTTAAAGCACTTGCTCAATGCAGTGTTGGCCGATTCTGACCCTCAACAATGCCATCTGATAATATCCTAATTTCCACATTATTTACAGTCAAGTCAGGTCAAAGGTCATTTATGTAGCACATTTAAACAACCAAATGGGTTGACCACAGATATGAATGACAAAATAATAGCATAAATTACAAGAATAAAAAGCAGATCAAATAAACAGTTTAAGATCAAGTAAGAGAAAGGGAAAAAAGAACATAAAATAAACATTAAAATAAACATTGAAATGAGCAGATTAATTACAAATCTCAAAGCTCAACCTGAATTAAAAGCCAGAGAAAAAGGTGCATTTCCATTAGAGATTTAAATATTTACAGTGTTGTCTTTAAATTGTTTTTAGTTGAATGTCAAAAATAATAAGCAAATGACAAAGTTCTTTTTTCATTTTTACACAGCACCGAATCTTTTTGCAACCCGGGATGTATGTCATTTAGGGTAGAACTTTCTATTCCAGCACCGCCATGAACAGGATCCTCAGAAAATATCACATATAAATATGACCAAAAACAAAAAGTGGAACATTAGAGATTTACTTCAGGTAAGTTACCTTACCTTACCGCTGAAACCCCATACAGAAACACCCTCACTGATCCATTCACATAGTGACTATGAACTGGAATGCCTTTAAAGCAGGCGGTAAAGTGCACGTGTACTGACACGACGACGGATCTGCTGACAAACAGATTGTTGGAGAAATTATCAGCCTTTGTGCCATCAGTCTGGATAAATCCTCTAAGGTTAAATAAACTAACATACAATTACAAAATCCTAACACTGGTATACAGGTCAAAGCAGCAACATCACTGGCAACTGCACAAAAACCTTTAAACGAGAGCTGGGTTTCCAAGGACCCCAATAATCCAATAAGAATCATTCTATAAGCCCAATCAGATCACGGTGAAAACTCTCAATATAAATCTTATTCGTACTAAAAACGCCGTAACAAAAACCCTATCAAAACAAAAACCTTTACATGGATAATGGTTGAACAAATTATGGTAAGGCTACATTCTCTCAGTTGATGTACAGAGCTGTAAAAATTAGCGGTAGACCAATCGATCGGTGGCGGGAGGCCGATTTTGATGTGATCGGTGTTCGGCCAAGCAGCCTTACTGAAGCCGATTCCCCTGCTGGCTGCACGCATGCGCCGTACACGCACACCAAACATGAGCTGCCAAGGGTCAACTGTTAAGAGCAGCAGGACGTGTGGAAAAGAGGTAAAAAAGTGAGTGCAGGTAAGGTGGAACGGGTGAAGAAGAGTGTCGGAAGGTTTATGCGACAGAAGAATAGCAGCAAGTGAGAAGGAAAAGGTTTAAGTAGTAGTGGGGAGTGAAACCAACACTGCCATATGGTTTGGAGACGGTGGCACTGACATAAAGATATGAAGATGTTAAGATTTTCTGAGAGACCTGCCAGGTAGGAGAAAAGGGAGGATACCAAAGAAAGCGATCACGCAGTTGGCTGGAAGATGCCGAGGACAGGGGAGGTTGGAAACAGAGGATTCGCTGTGGCGATACCTTAAGGGAACAGCCAAAAGAAGAAGAAGAAGAAGAATTCTGTCTGTGCATTTCTTGCATCATGATGGATATGCATGATGGCAGCTTCCAAGCAGAGCTGGACAACAGCAGAGAGTCTGCTTTCTAACGCAAACTCAGAAAAAAAGAAT
This sequence comes from Lophius americanus, assembly GCA_037951165.1. Lineage (NCBI taxonomy): Eukaryota > Metazoa > Chordata > Actinopteri > Lophiiformes > Lophiidae > Lophius > Lophius americanus. The sequence continues at coordinate 1,359,532 of JBBDHG010000107.1, read as the reverse complement.
ACTGGCAAATGCCAATGACCACGGCGGGGGTCTGGATTTTCAGGAGGAGTCGTAGAAATTTTCTGCTTTTCATATTACTTTGGGTAGGATTGATGCTAGTGTTAGAACTTTAAAGAATTTTTAAAATACTACATGACCTCACTCAATGATTTAGTGTTTAGCTAAGGTTTGCAGATTTGGAAAGTTTACCAAAACAAAACAGCAACAAAAGAATTTAGGCCGACATTGGCTCGTTGTGTTATTTGGCGCTGGCACCAAATCTTATTAGATAACAACTAATGTAAACAGTTGACAAGCATCTTCGATCTGACAGATTTATATTATAGTGAACAGAAGTGTCCACGTAACACCAGCTGTTGTTGATATGACAGTATTAGGATAATCAAATCGTCCAATCATCACAGATTAAAAAAGGTGAGATTACACTCACTGCATTTTGGCACCAACAGTAAAAATGATTGCTCAGGACTTAGTTTGCAAAGAAACAGAATTTTTACCAAGCTTTGTCAAGGCACTGCTTAATCCGCCAATTATGCAAACACAAATATAAGAACCACAACAAACTATATCCTTCTCTGAGACACTGGTGTTGAAATGCTGCAGACTTTGTAATCAAATGAGATGAGTTATCCTGGGTAAGTAGGTACAGTTTGCCCAGTCATGTTCACTGATCTATAATCTCTCAGCCTATGGTTTGATGTGTGAGAGAGCAGCCAAAGGAGACACTCACAAATAGCATGATGGATGTTTGAAGGTCCACTACAGCCTAGCACAAATCTATAATCCTGATATACAACCCCAAATCCAAAAAAGTGGGGATGCTCCCGACAGCACTAATAAAACAGAAATAACTAATATCCTAATCCATTATGCGAGTACTTGATCAACTTCATTGATTTTGTAAACATATCTTTGATAATTCTGAATTTTATGCCAGCAATGCATCTCAAAAATTCTTATACTTTGATCAAAATTCACATATTAATCATGGTTATGATAAACCTGTACTTCGGCAAAGTCTTTTGACACTACCTTTTCCTATTTGCCCCATGAAATACACCTTTTTAACTCAGGTTTGCACTCAAAGTTACACATATGTGCATTAAAATGGTAATGACAGATTATACTGGATTTCACTGAGCTAGAGGAAAAAATGTGTTTTAAAGAATAGAGTGTATTTTTTTTTATTTAGACATGTGTCTAAATATAAATGCGAAAAAAAAACAATAAATGTTTCATCTTTATAATAATACTATAGTTAGAACACTAATATATTGGTAGCTGAAATCCAGTAAAGGACAATTAAAGTATTTAATTGATCCATTGTTTTTACAGCAATTTATCATCAGCGAAAATTTCATGATATGACAGCCCGGCCACTCACTTGATCCACGTCACCTTTACTGATCCAAAATCTCTATGTCAATGAGTAGGAATGCTTAGTGCCAGAATACATGCAAGACATTTGTTGACCACACGCCTGTGGTCATTAACAATGTCCCCATCACCCAGGTCTGCTCGTATTAATCTCGCGGGGTCCACATTGACAACACTCTCAGCTGGGAGGTGCATGTTGGAATTCTCTGATCCAAAATCCAACAGCGTATGCACATTCTACGCAGACCCAAGGTCTCCGGAGTGGAGCGGGATGTCTTACTGCTGTCCTGCTGGGCGTGGTACAGCAGGTTGATAGTGCAGTTGAGGTCACAGGTTTCCCGTTTAGTACAGACTGCCATAAGATAATGGGGGTTAAAAACAACCCATCCCTCCAGATGATCTAGGGACTGTCTGTCTGTTATCAGACAGGCTGAAAAATTGTGTCCAACCCAAGTCTTAGTCTCTACACTCTACTATAAATCTGTGATCCAGTTTTATAATCGAATACAACATCTGTCACTGATATTCTGCATTAATAGCTCCATTCTTGGCCCCTTTTTTGGCCCTGGTCACTGCAAAGGTGAACTGGGACTTTCTCCAAATGTGTCATGTGGACTGTCACACTGATTCTGCTATTATTAGCAAGACTGCACTTGGTTAGCAACACATAGCTAGTTCACTGGAAGTTGTAGCAATGGCCAACTAAAATTGGTTTAATATTAGTTCAAGCTGAGGTTGTTAACACATATGAGCAGACTAGGGTAGATTATATTAGACATCGGAGTTAGGACCATGACACAGCTGTCTGTGAACAGAGAGAACTTCTGCCACGCTTGTGGGGACAGATTACACAGTCACAATACAATCCCTGTCAGAATAATCACTGGCAGCTTTGACAAACTCACGTTAGATACATGAAATACAGTGAGTAAAGTTAACCACAAGGGCTATTTGACTCTTGTAAAAGGCTATAACGTTAAATGTGATGATGTTAGTAGTTTGTTTTGATTAGAGAGAGAGCTGTCAACACAAACTACTGCTTACGCTAGCTAACACAAGCTAAATAAGGTAATACCAAACAACCAGCATGATTACAAATAAGACGTTACAAACTAGGGTGACAAATAGCTAGATTGATGAATAATATAAAATGCTATTAAGTCTTCCAAGTACACCTGCCTGTATAACAGCTTAACATGAACATAACACTAGCTATTTTATTATTTTGACGCTATTGTTTACTTCAGCTCCTGTCAGCTAATTATGCTATAAAAGGAAGAGGGAGCATATTAACATAATAATAAGATAATAATGTGACATACCTAGTTTAATACATATTATTAATGTTTACATTTTCATTCATGTATTTGTACCATAAAAATGATTAATGTCTTTAAAACATGAGCCATTTAGACGCTTTTGACGTTACATACTATTAGCTAACTATGCTAGCAAACAGCAGAAAGCTTACGAATAAAACAGACCTAACAAAATAGAAATTTAACGCAGAGCTAAGTTATTATATATCATTAATACCTATTGCTTTGCAGAAGAATGAGTAACCCGTATAGATTGTTTTAAAATAAATGAGCTATTATGATGTTACTGTATATTTTAGCCAATACCATCTAAATATGCTAACCCCAAGCAACAAGCATAATATAATAACTTAATTTAAGATGGAGCAAGTCGATTACTATTTATATTGTCATACACGCATACGTATTCATATGAATGATTGGTTTCTACAAAACATTAGCTATTTTGACGCTACTGTTTACGATATCTACTACTAGCTAACTAGGCTAGCATGACGCAAAAATATGCAGCTAACAAAATAACGCGACAGTCAGCTACGTTAACAAATACTATTAAACATTATTCTGTCACAAAAGTATACATAACTGTGGAAAAGCTTACATTGTGTATAGCATGTTGACGCTACTGTTTACGTTGGATACCATTAGCTGGCTGTGCTAGCAAACACCAAATAGCTGCCAAAATAAAATGGACCGAACGAACCATCGTGACAGGGTAAGATTGAAAAATATTATTTAAAGACAGGCTGCTATATAACGCTACACAACTGTGGAGAATCTGGATTTCTCTATATCAGCAGCTATTTGTAGCTATAAGTTGGTTCTGCTGTATCATAGTACAGCAGGTTGACAGCATGCTAGCTGCACATTGGAGCGGAATCTCACTTACCAGAAACACAACCGTCCTCTTTCTTCTTACACAATAACTTGATTCTGCCTCATTGCATAGCTGTCAATATCCGCAGATTTTAATAGCGTCCTTGTGAGAGGAGACAGAGTCATGCAGGTCCATGCTTCTGCTTGCCTATCTGTCTAGTAAGCACGGTCTGCACGGCAGCAGTCTCTGACCAAGCCCCTACTGCTGCACAGGGCGATGACGTGGGACCTGTCTGCCTCCCTGTCCGTTTATCCGCCTACACGCACCGCCTGCGCCGATATGATATCCACGGCCACGGCCACGCCCACTAGGACAAAAGGGGTCCGGAGCACCGAGTGTTTCACGGTCATAAGTCTCAGAAGCACGATTGATTGTCTCACTCCTTCGTTGGACAGAATACTGTACTTCATTTTTAATATCCACTGAAGACGAATGTTTTTGACCTTCGTTTGTTTGTTAACAAGATTACGGAAAAAAAACAATGGATGAATTTGCATGAATTAGTACCCAGAGGCTTGCGATTATTAAATCTTATGCGACGTTACGCGATGATGTCATGACATGTCATAGTAACTTCTTCCTGATCATAGCAAGACAGGTCAAACAATAAACTGTTTGGATATTTGGATTTCTTTGGAGGTGGTGCTAGGGACTAAATTTCAGGGGTTCCTTTGATTCCTTTGTTGTTCCTTAAGGGCGGAGCTGGGGGCTCAGTGAGCTGAACAGAAACACTGAAGTGGAAGGTGCAGAATAACGTTGGCTTTATGATATTTTAAGAGATACTCTGAGAGTTTGTTGGAGTTGTTGGTAGATTAGGAGGCTGGCAATAACTCAGACATCAATGTAAGAATCTGCACAATTTCTTCCGTAACCTAGGGATTCTAATGTGCCTTGGCATAGGAAAAGTGCTTTTTCAGAGTTTTATTTTATTTAGTTTGAAATAAAGTATGTGTTTGCCGTGATGCTGCTTCCTGGAGACAACTTTTCCATGTAGGTGGAGGCTAGTGATTGAGAGAACCCTGATAACACCACTTTTAAAAATGGCACCCGCGGCTACCAGCATTCGCTCTTGTTTTCCCTGGCTTCCGACCGTATTGTGTCTTTGTTTGGAGATTGTGTGGAGTTTTGTGGTGAATTTGGTGAGTTTTTCCTGTAAATAAGAGTAAGAAACATTTTTCCCTGTTGATATGTAAATATTATTGTAAATAGAATAGCATATATTGTAAATTGAGCACCCCAGAAGTTTTGTAGGGGTGGGAAGCCTACCCTTTTGTAACCATTTTTCTCCTGTTTGCTTTTAGAGTGATCAAGGAAGTTGACTGATTTTCCCCCTTCTTTTTATTTTCTAAAAACTGGGCAGGTTAAAGACCTGGAAGAGAAGACCTGGAGCTTGGTTTGTTTGTTATTTTGGGCCATGCAAGTGCTTTGTACCAGAAGTACTTTTGCAAACTTACAAGTGTTTACATTTGTAAGAACCTAGCACCACCACCACCATACAAAACACACAGTGCAAATAATCAGCAATGGATCGTAATCAATAATATGAATAGTAGGCTAAAATGAATAAAAAAACAAGAATAATACTACTGGTCACAGTCACGATCATGCTGAACAGGAAAGTTTGAAGATTAAAGTTTTAAGTTAATATTCAACCCTGTAACGACTTCACCAAGAATAAGAAATTAACATTAAATATTATTTCTTTGCATATTTTATATGAGCTGGGCATTTATGAATTTAACATCTTGGACACTCTAAATTTACCATAAATTGAAAAGAATGTTTGTTTAAGCACATTTTGAAACCGGAAAGAAAAAAAGTCAGACACATCATTTCATGATGACATTTCATATTTTATGAAAATGAGTCACTTTTGAATAGATTAGCTCAACTTTTTCTGTAAAGAATGTTTTGAGAAAACTCTACGACCCTTATTATACTTTTTTTTTGGTTGAATGAAGTTAAATATTTATTTTTAGTGAATTTTCACATGCTATAAAAAAAAAAAATTAGGGAAAGAACTTTCTCTTTATCCATGGTAATGCTTCCTCCTCGATGGCCCCTTTGACATTTGGTGCCCCCCAGGGCTCCATCCTTGGCCACTTGGTCTTCAGCATCTACATAACGACCACTGTGTTATATTATAAACAGGTTCAGGCACATTTGTCAATAAGAAGAAGAGACTAACTGCTTTGCTCAAACAAACAGTTGAGCAAGGCAGTTAGGGGGTTAAAGGTTTGAAGAGGACCATTATTATGGATATTTTGTGGGAGACAACATCAGAGGCGGAGGGAGGCAAACAACACTTCAACTCATAACAGGAGATGATTGAAAACTTCTGAGACTATGATCTCCAAATCCAGAGAAATAACTATTGTTCAGGTGAAGTTAATAGAAATAGACTAGTTGGTGACATAATGCGATGTCACACGTCTAAAGTGTGTTTTATCTCGATGATCCAGCCTGAGCTGCTGAATCTCAGCTCTTTATCTCAGAGACGCATTCTCTTTTTCTCAAGGGTTCTGCCTTGGGGATAATTTTAGGACAATTTCAGCAGCTGTCATTAGAGAGCAGAGAAGTAATGAGGCTTGTGAGACAAGACATGAAGCAAATGAATCCAGGCTGAGCTGAACCTCCAGGGCGTCGCCCGCCTGCTGCTCAGCGGGGTTTTCAGAATACATTCACCTACAGTTGGTTAATGTGAGTCTCCATAAGTTGGACCTCCACTTTTAAAGCGTTGACATTCTCATATAATCACACACGGGCAGATGTTTGGTGAGTTTGGCAGCAGAGGAGGAAATTGTTATAGATTAACCGTATATGTAATGAGGAGTTACTCACCATTCCATGTCAGCTTTAATCCTCATGCAGTGCAGATATTTTCTGTTTCTTCATCATGTCTATTCATTTTCCTCTCAAGTAACTCAATTTTCCCGTTGAAGCACATTTGTTGTGCAATTATTTATACCTTTCTTTAGTTGTTATCAACATCGAACATCATCACGAACATCATGTTTTCAAACGCCACAGTATAGCGGGGTGTGCCTTCACTCGGCGCCTACAGTGGAGACGTCACAGGGAGTCCGAGTTGTTGTGCCTCTAAGACATCAGTGGAGATAGTAACAGAGGTGAAGTCATGTGTTGACGCCGTATCATGTGTGCACCTGTGTTTTAAGTATACTAATAATACTTTGAAGTCACATATTATAACACTTCTAGGGAATAAATCCATGCAAAAAGTAAGCATGTTATTATATTTTAGATGTATGAGTAATATAGTGTAAGAACACAACTATTTTACATTTAAGTTTGGTTTAAACACACACGCTCCTTGGATGAATAGCCAATAAAACCAGCCGAATGTTCATCTACTTCTGTACCTCTGTATATAAGTACATAAAATGTATACTGCAAGTATACGCTCTTATTTTTTAGTTTAAAAGAAGGACACTAGAATGAACTTCTTTTGTGCGAGGGATGTCAGGGAAAAGGTCAGGAAGGAACCTCGGGACGAGGAACCTCTTTGGAGATGCTGTCTGTTTATTCTTACGGAACAAAAGCACATGTGCTTCAATACAGGAGCAAAAAGTCGGGCCCGGATCTTCACCAAATCAAATAAACAGAAGAAGACGGATAAGACACTGATCTCCATTGGGCGAGCAAAACAATAGGTTACCATGAGAGTGTCTTACTAACGTGAAGAAGAGTGTGGACATAAGAAATGAATGATCTAAGTTACATTCCGAACAAAAAATAAACACATAACCAAGAGAAATGAAGTAGAGTAGAGGAAGTAGGGAGCCACTCATGAGGCAATAACTCAGAAGGGGTGATAGAAGAGATAAAAACACACATTTAGGTGAAACAACAAAGAAGAAACAAGGAGGGCCTTTGGACATGCCTTGAAAACAGAATGCAGAGAAGCCAGAGGTCCTGACAGTCAGGTAAAACCAAAACAGAACTAAATTTAGATTATGTTGTGTCATCATAATTGACCCAGTGACACTGATCTCTGAGTGAAAAAGGCTTTTGATTGGTTCTCTGCCAGGAAGAACGCCAAAGACCCGTTGACAGACTAATCATCACATATCATCGGTTGCTCTGATTAGATATTGTTACTTCATCACCTGACGAGTGATTTCACGAGTCATTTGTTTATGCAAGCAGGTTTGGGAAGTACTCCTTATGTTCGGTCTTAAAATCCGCACCAGCTCTCAGAATAGCATGGAGTGTCCTCATATGGTGGAGAAGCGCTCTCTCTCTTTTCTGTGGGTGTGGATTTCAGGAGGTGCTGCTTCTGCTTCTTGTCGGTCGTCTCAGGTCTCAGCTGGTCTCTGACCTGTTCCAGCAAACCACTGCCTGCAGCACTAATGCCACATGACTTTTAAAAGACATTTTACAAACCACCGTCATGTAGCTTAAAACCCTTTAAAATCCTGCTCAACTGTATTTTTAGTCTTTATTTCTTATTGAAAAATGTGACTGAACCTGTTTATAATGTGACCCAGTGGCAGAATGTGTATGCTAAAGAGTAAGGGGCCAAGGATGGAGCCCAGATGGACACCACAGGTCAAAGGGGCCACCCAGGAGGAGGCACTTACCATGGCTATTACGAAAGTCCTATTCAATAAGTAGGTGTTTTTTTTTATTATAGTATGTTAAAGCACGTTTGGACTTACCAAACAGATTTCTGTAACTTGATAATATGGATCTAATAGCTTTCTAAAAAAAATCTTACCACAAGCTCGAGGTAGTGTAATTAAAATCGACTATTTCCCGACTATTTCCCTAATTAAATCATTTTATAAATAAATAGATAAAATTACAAGGTTGAGGAAACTAATTTGTCATTTTATGCTGAATTCAGTTTCAGTGTTTAAGATATTAAATTAATAATTGCACCAAAGTAAATAAAATATTAAAATAAATTATTTTTCCACATTTTTTTTTTTTCTTGGCCAGGACATTAAAAAGGTTAATCTGTATGACTGATCTGGAAAAATAGTTTTCATATAATCAATCAATATTAAGACTTTCCTCCCTGATGTGATTTGGATCCTTTTGACCTCCAGATCTAGAAGGAATAAAAAAAGAAGAAGCCTTGACTGACCCGTTAACTTTAACCATGTTTTTAAACCTCTAGAGGTTATGTTTTCACTTGTATCGGACGTTTGGTCTTTTGGCCAATCAAACCAAACATCAAACAACTGCCATCGTATCTTCATATCATGGTATCTTCATATCATGGTGTTAGTGAGTGAGTATAATAATGAGCCTCTCCCTCTCAGACTGCACCCTTCAAAGGAAGTCCCCGCTGAACTGCTGATGTTTCTCCTAACAACTGCCCGGAGGCTGGGCGGTGGGTGGGGTCAAAGGGTGGAGCCAGAAGGTTAAAGGGTTAATATTCTGATGTAACAATCTCGTGGACATCTACCAAGCAAAAAAATATGGTGAACGCATCAGCTGGCTGTCACACTATTAGTTCATCTGAACTCACAAGCAATGAATCGAGTTTCACATAAATACCAAGATCTAATGATGTAAGAGGGCTCTGACAGTCTTCTAAAAACATGCTGACGGATCACAAAACGGAGCCACGGGACCAGAACACGCATTTATCCTGCATTGACAGTATATCCAATTACAGGGGATATGATTCGTAACAGAGGAAAACTTTGGAGTCGTCCTCGACACACTGACACATTTATTATCTCGTCGTGGTGCTGGATGGTTGTAATGACTCCATAAACTGCTTATTACTGGTGTTGACATGAAGGAATGCACATTTACGTCACTCCTTGAATTCTTCTCACACCACGGAGTGAGCCTCACACACGTGCAGCAGATGAGCGTCTCACGGATCTCCATCTCTCCTTATTAAATCAGTGATGTGTGACGAGTTTGGAGAACCGAACAACCAGCAAGGATTTCTCCCTAATGACAAAAACTCAAGAAGATGCGGGCGCGTCTGGCAGCTCAAAAGATGAAACGCGTTCAACGTCTTCCTCCTTTTTGGCGAACATCATCCTTCAGTCTGTGTGCCACTCAAGATTTGAAACCCTAGCAGGGAAACTGGAGGGACTAAAACCATCAAGACTTCATTTTCTGCTGGAACTATGGAACAACTGAAATTACAGAACAACTGAAGTAAAAGGGAAGCTGAAATTAGGGAAACCAAAACTACAGGGATACAGAAACTACAAGGATTTCAGTACTACTACTGTACTACCAATGTACTACTACTATACTACTACTGTACTACTACTGTACTACCACTGTACTACTACTGTACTACTACTGTACTACCACTGTACTACCACTGTACTACTACTGTACTACTACTGTACTACCACTGTACTACTACTGTACCACAACTGTACTACTACTGTACTACTACTGTACTACCACTGTACTACTACTGTACTACTACTGTACTACTACTGTACTACCACTGTACTACTACTGTACTACCACTGTACTACTACTGTACTACTACTGTACTACCACTGTACTACCACTGTACTACTACTGTACCACAACTGTACTACTACTGTACTACTACTGTACTACCACTGTACTACCACTGTACTACTACTGTACTACTACTGTACTACTACTGTACCACAACTGTACTACTACTGTACTACTACTGTACTACCACTGTACTACCACTGTACTACTACTGTACCACAACTGTACTACTACTGTACTACTACTGTACTACTACTGTACTACCACTGTACTACCACTGTACTACTACTGTACTACTACTGTACTACTACTGTACTACTACCGTTTAAATGATATTGTTGAAAAGATTATCCAGTAAGATTTATTTTCTACTTTCTTTTCAAACAGGCGACATTAACGGGAAATGATAGGAACAAACGTCATTATACTGTGAGTACAGTCATACTCCCTGAGGCGGTCGTCAGACCGTAAAAGTCTCATACTGATGCGACCCTTACATGAGATCACGATTAAAGGCTGGACACGGACGCCGGAGCTCAGGTGGACAGTCGATTTTATTGCTTTTTAAATAATTCTCAGACATGAGGGAGTGATCTTTGCTGTCCAGTTTCAAAGGTGATCCTGAGGAGGCGACAGCAGCTCTCCTCCACAGGAGCGGTTCAGCAGCTCTTTCAAGGCCTCATTCAAGTCGTTGTTGAAGGCGGTGGAGAAGCCGCAGTTGGGATACCCACCGCCGCCACCACCATCCATGGGAAACGAAGCCATGACCTCCTGCACCCATTTCAGCTCCTTGCTGAGCTCCAGATGCAGAGAATCGAAGTGGTTCTGTCGCTCCTGGTAGCGGCTGCTCATGGTACCGAGGCTGGAGCTGAAGGCCTCCATGTCGTCCTGCAGGCTCCTCTTGAAGGCCTCCACCTTTCGGAACTCATAGCCGATTTGAGAGACCTCGTGGCGCACTTCTTCACTCTCCTCCTTGTACCACGCCTCCTTTTCATTGTATAAAGAGACCATGGCGTCGATATCTTCCTGGAGGGAGTCGTGTGACGCCGCCAGGCTTACGAATGAACCCTCCATCTGGTCGATGTCCTCCACCACTTGAGCGAAGCGCTCAAAGTTTACGTAGGTGTTGTTGGGTGGCATGCTGGAGTGGGACTTGATGGTGTACTCCTTCAGGCGCTTCGTCTTCAGCTGGCGCCGCTCGCGCTTCGTCTCCAGCTCCTGGGCCTTATTTTCCTCCTTGTGCTCATTGGACTGTCGGGTTTAAAGAAGCAGTCGTTAGTAGATGTCCTCCAGAAGGAGAAGAGTTAGTGCATCAGACAGGCTGGGGTTAAAGGTGCATGACACCCCGCGATACGTTGAATGCTCAAGAATGGAGAAGAAGCAAAGATGCTTTCAAAAGGTGAAACTCAGAATGTGACGGGACAAGAAGCCCCCCCACCCACAGATAGACTGTTGTTTTCTTATTTCAAGATGTTCGCAGCAGAACAGTTTTCTCCTAAAAGAACTAGAGAAGTTGGGAACTTACAGCTTATATGGTGTAATTAAAGTTTTTAGACGCCCCAATCGATCTAAACTGATTCAAAGTGACATTATTTCATCTTCATGAAATCTTCTGTTTAACCTCCAATCCAGAAGAAGAATATTGACATGCACGCCATCTGAAGGCAGCGCGTGGGCTAGAACGTGCACCAACATGCGGCGCTAGAAGAGATCAACCAGAACTCCTGACCTCTCCGTACCTCAGAGTTTATCCGTTGCCTGAAAGCACCTTCCTGAACAGGGTGTGTGTGCGCCGACGCTTTTAGCTTGGAGGATGTGGTGAAGGTTTTGGCTTAAAAATAGGGTTCTGTCTGTTTCTGTTTTGTTTCATAACATTTTTGTTAAGACGTCATGAAAACACAGAATGATTCCAAATAAGAAATGACTGATTTATGTAACCAGTCTGTTTTTAAATAGTAGTAAAAAAGTAAAGATATTCATGTTAAAATGAAGGGATTCGAAGTAAAAAGGTGTTAAAAAGTAAGTACGGATTCTTGAAAAGTAGTGCAGGTACTTGTAGTGCAGGTATGAAGTATTTGTATGTCGTTACTCCTCGTACTTTTTACGCTGTAAGACATTCATGGAGTCACTCTACGTTTTTCCGGTTTCTGTGTTCAAACACGATCCCATCCTCACATCTCCAATATTTTAACTTTAGTGTTTTTGCGAGTAACTACAGGATGTTTTGCTTGCATTACAAGTCAATGACTTCTAAAATGTTTTTTTTCGGGGGGGTTTTCTGACTCATTTATGTCAACAAGTTAAATTTGCCGCTATTATTTCTACCCATATGTCACATCGGGGGCTTACAGCATTCACAACACAGCTTAGATAGATATTTATTGTCATTGCAAAGTAAAGCACAACAACATTTCTTATCTATAAAATATAACAGAAAGTATCAAATAAACGATATATACATACATATATGTATATTATACATTTATGTATAATTTAGATTGTAGTATGACAGCATGCACATAAAGAAAAAAACCTTCTCGTTTTACCTTAATCCATGGATGATTCAGCGCATCTTGGATGGTTAATCTCTTCCTGTGAGAGAAAACAAACTCACTAAAGGGATAGTTCACCTGTATTTGTAGTGCTATCTAGATGTTTTGGGTGTAAACAAACAAAGATGTAACTTCACTCATAGCGCTCCAGAAAATCCTTCAAACAGTATGGTATCTGTCCGGAAAACAAGACCCTGTCAATCAATTTGATCCACTTGTGGCAGCGAGAGGACTACTGTAGGCAGAATGTGAATATCCTGTCCTGAAGCTCACACAGATGAAATGGTGAAGTGAAGCGTAAGGATTAGACAGACTTTGTCTGTGATGGCTATCTGATCGGGTCAGAAGTTCTCCAGAACTGCAGGTCTTCTAAGGTGTTCCTGGTCTGTAGTTGTTACTTTCTTCCTGAGGGGATCTAAGGAAGGATGTTTGTGTAGATTCTCATTCATCCACGTCATGGTAATCCTTCAAAGTTGGACGTCTAGTTGGTTTGGATTCAAACCAACTCATAGCGATATACCATATATTACCCACTCGTACCGCCTCCTCCTTCCCCGGACTAAACTCAGCACCATGGGTGATCGGGCCTTCTGTTCTGCTGCTCCTCGTCTGTGGAATGCCCTCCCTCACCATCTGAGGGCTCCACAGACGACTGACACATTTAAAAAAGGACTTAAAACTTTCCTTTTTAGCAGAACCTTTAACTTTAATTAACATTGCTGCTTTTTGGTCGTGTTTTTATATAGTTATTATTTTATCTTTTAATTGGTGCTTTTATCTGCTTTTACTTTGTAGCACTTTGAGATTTGATCCAAATGTAAAGTGCGTTATAAATTAAATTTATTATTAACTTTCAAAACTAGGAAGGATAACGGCCGAACCGGCAACAAAGTCATGGGCGTCAAAAACACTTTGATGACGCGCTTGGGGAATGAAGGCCAAGTTGTGTCGCTCGATCCCACAGAAGAGTTACTGCAGCTCACTGGACCAGGCGCCAATGGAAGAGGGTTAACTTCATCATTCTAGTCCAGGATGTGTGGCCATCAAAACAGTTCCCCCAAAAATACATTTTCATCACCATCCACCACCATCAGTGTGGTTTTAGGACTTACTTTACCTCTTATCCTCCTCCAGCAGCTGGCTGATGAATTTCTTGGCCGGCTCGCTGGTGTGACGGAAGAACTCTTCGTCAAAGTCATAACTTATGGTTGAAATGTTGTTGAGTGTCTCCTGCTTGGTCTCTCCCAGGAAAGGTGAAGCCCCGCTCAGCCTGGTACCAAACAAAAGGGAGTTAATCATCCTGTTTGACAGAAGTTGCAGTTGCTCTGCTTTCTGACAGTGCAGTTACCTCTGACCAATCAGCAGCCGGCGGCATTTTAACTTTTAGTATCGGCTCAAATCACTGTATCCTCGAAACAAAGTGACTCGCAAAAAAAGTACACACATTCTTTACTGGCGTAGAAGTACTGTTACTGGTTCGACTCTGGTGAAAGTTCAAGTATTAATTCAACTTTTTACAGGTGGAAGACGCTGAAATATGCTCCCTTCTCGGTTACTCATAATTTGAAGTATAAAAAAGTATGGCAGTAAAAAGTAGCTACGTGAAAGTGAAAGAAGAATAAAAGTTAGAGATACTAGTGCAAAAGTAACAGTTATCTAGATGTCCCTCTCCCCAACTACACTCTCCAGCTCATTTGGGGTATCCTGAAGTATAATAATAATAATAGGACACGCACAGATTCTATTCTTTTCTTACTTTCCTACTAATAATACTGTTTCCATGACTGTGACTAATGAACTAATGCTACTTCAGTAATTACCACGACACCGATCGTTCCACAGCTTTAACCTCGACTCATCGAGACACTTCAGTTTCAGCCGTCAGTGTTGCTCGGCAGCAGGAACGACACTCAGTGACAGTGACGGTTAACAGCGATCAGTGCGGCGGGTTTGGTTCTTCCTTCCTTTGAAGGATGAAGGCCATGAATTGAGACACAGCAGAAAAACTACTACTCTAGAAACTAGGAGAAGAATGTCTCCCAGCGAGTCGAGTCTTATACCACGTGATGGTATAAGACTCGACTCCCCTACCAACGGTTCTGGGGGACTTTTGCTGGACAGGTCATCAGCCGGTTTCTGTCAGCATGTTGAAAACCAGACGAGGAAGGATAACATCCTCGATGAATGTGAGGTAAATATCAAAATGGCTCAGGAATCCAGGATCAGACCTTCTGGAACCAATTCTGATCATAATGTGGAGCATCTGATTGCAACCTATAGATCAAAACTAAAGAGCAGGAAAGCAGAGGAGAGAAATCTGGATCGGGTCCCCTGAAAGCACGGAAGGGCTCAACGGCTGCTTCGATTGGACTGATGGGAAACGTTCCATAACAGTTCCATCGATGAAACTACCTCTGTAACCTGCCAATACAGTAACCTCTGAGTCCAGCCGGCAATTCTTACCAAAAGGATCAAATAAATCAATAAATAAATGGTATGTGAGGAATGTGAGGAATGTGAGGAATGTGACGTGTGAAGAAATGAAAAGAAATCCCCCCAACAGGAAAATGTTTACTATGTTTCTCAAACTCAAACAGGTGGACTTAAGAAACTCTGGGAAACCAAACATGCTCCCAGAGAAATAACTGGACTTTTGTCACACGTTGTGGATCTTTGGTAACTGACTGTTAGCACCGTCCTGTTGAGCCCTGCAGGGTGGGCGGCACAAACAAACCCGCTCTGATCCTGAAACTCTCCATTTGCTCAGCAAACCACTGTAGGCTCCCAAACGGAAATGTTCAACTGAACTCACCTCTTATATTATAAGCATCCAGTTCTCTTGTCTTCACTCTTGAGTAAAACCCTTTTTACGTTACATTTCCACCACGGACACTCCGAAGAAGACGACAGGAGTGTCGTCTCCAAACTAACCCGTTGTTGTAACGGTTGATGATCTATATATAGTTATTTTTTTTAGATATTTTTCGCTAACTGCAGAATAATCTGTTGTCAAAAATTCCT
Source organism: Lophius americanus (assembly GCA_037951165.1). Taxonomy (NCBI): domain Eukaryota; kingdom Metazoa; phylum Chordata; class Actinopteri; order Lophiiformes; family Lophiidae; genus Lophius; species Lophius americanus. The sequence continues at coordinate 1,343,915 of JBBDHG010000107.1, read as the reverse complement.
TGGAAAAGTTTGTGGCTCAACATTTCAACCAAGCAACAGGTGAAACTCACGAGCCTTTTCAATCCACATATACAAGCCAGGTCACACCAAGGAAGGTGCAGTTGTCAGGCTTCTGCATCCCATTTCAACCCTAAACATATGCCAGAGCTCTTTTCCTGGATTCCTCATCTGCCTTTAACACAATTCTACATGATTCAATCCTGTCCAAAACGATCCAGCGACAGTTCAACCGCAACCTCATTCCACTGCTACATGTCAGAATACAGCTGGTAAAGGTAAATAAAACACTTTCCTCTCCAATCAGGACCAATGTCGGAGCGCCAGGAAGCTGCACTAGCTGACCGGTTCTGTTCAGCCTGTATACTGATGACTGCACCACCACTACCGTAATACTCGCATGGCTCCACCTTACCGTCTCCACTGACAGGCAGTGATGAGCCCAGAAGTACTGAGTGATCTGTGTGGAAAAAAACTCTGATTTTTCCACAAAGATTCTGGATCAGCTGCTGATGCTGGTCCAGAATCAGTGTTCTGAATCCACAGGTGTGGTTGTTGATGAATATCTCGTGTGTCTGAATGTCTATGAAATCCGTCTAACGTGTGACTGTTTGAGGGTTTATCTCTTAAGCGGAACTGCCCGAGGATGCAAAAAGGAATTTTGGTGCAAACTGCGGATACAGTTGTATCGTATCGTTTCCTGTCATATTTGGTGTCTGGGGCGTCACTTGCAGGATGTAGGTGATGACGCCGATGCTCCACATGTCTGCTTCCAGTCCCAGTGGCTCATAGTTGACAATCTCTGGTGCTTAAAAAAGATAAAGATAAAATCCGTGTTAAAAAAATATAAGCGTTCTCATATGCAGTTTGACAGAATCTAGATGAATCAATAGCATATAGATTCAAATAAACAAATGAGGTTACGGAATTTAAAGAGCAACCCAAAAAACATTTCGGCACAGAGGGAATTCCCGGCGAAGTTTTTTTGGTTCACAACATATTTCTAGTAGAAGACGCTGGACGGCTTTTCCAGAAAGAACGCTGAATTCCTGAGATGAGAAACTCTTGAGTTTTTTGTTCCAGAGCAGCTGATCTGAGTGGGTTCACCTAACACTGAGTTTGTTCCACCAGTGAACTCTGGGTCTGGGTTGACCCATATTTCATCTGGCCTGGGGACGCCTCGGGAAGCTCAGGTTGAGCTTGAAGTGAAAAGAGGGACATTCAGAGTATATCGCTGTCAGGGTCATGATTATACCTCGTCATTATATCCCTCCATAGTTTTAATCATATTTGATATATAAACCAAAGTAAACTATATACACACACACTCACACATACACACACAGACACACACACACACACACACACACACACACACACACACACACACACACACACACACAAATAACATTTTTGTGTGAACCAAACTCAAGGTTTGTTGAAAAAACCTGCAGGCTAGCAGATTAGGCTAAAGAGTGAGTTACCATGGTAACACTTTCTGAATACTTGCAACCAGTGAGGGTAGTAGCTCAGGATTCCCACTCATAGAAAGTCACATCAAGGGGAATGCATTATGTATTTAATTTCATTATGGGGTGATTTGAAATTTTGTGTTTTTATGAGAGTCGGTTCTGGGCCTGAATCGAGGCCCAGAACCGAAGAACTGTACATTTAAAAAAAAAAATAAAGTCAAACAAATGACTCTTTGAAGCTGTTTCATCTTCGTCCACGTCTCCAGAAGACCTGAGATCACAAACTGACCTGAAGAGACGCTGTTTACAAGTGAACATGAAGAGTTTTGAAGAGACTTTCTCATCATAGGCTGAGCGGAAAACATCCTAGTAACTGTAACTTAAACTAACTTTCCATAAAGAAACTCCTTGTGACTGATGTTCCTCTAAATCCTCCTAATTCTGGATTCTGGGTTGGCTTCCAGCTATGAACCGAAGAATCTTGAGAACCGCACTGTATGTTGTTGATGTCACAAATTTGCTGCAATGGTTTGATGAAAAACCTACTAATATTTAGGGATGTTAAGGATGTTAGGGATGTTGTTCTTACCTACAAACTCAGGGGTTCCAAAGATGTTTTTGAACTCAACCCCAGCTTCAATCTTATGAGCCAGACCAAAATCGATGAGTTTGATTCTGGGCAGCGGTGCGTTCTTGTCCAGCAGCATGATGTTCTCCGGCTGCAGATATTAGAGAGAGATATTTACGTTAGTTTTAGAAGAGTTCTGCTCAAGCAAGCAAACGATCTTCAGTCATGGATGCATTTCATTGAAGAAAGACGGAAAGAAAAGAAGTTATTTGATGGAATGCGTTTTATATGTTACAATTGATGTCGTACTGTTGTTGTTGTATATTTATTTTCTCCTCATTTAGACTGAAATCCGTCCAACCGATGCAAAGAAAAACAATCAATTAAATGAATGAGTCGGTTGTGAAAGTTTAAGGAGGAAAAAGTTCAGGTATTCGTGTTGAAATCAGTCGTCGTCAGAAACTAAGTGCAGTGGTTCCCACTGATTTATCCTACTGTGGTGGCCCACCGCACAAAAACTCAAAGTATTTTCCAGTGTCAGCGCAGGCAAACAGAGAGCATCCAAGACCCAAGGTAGAGAGAAAGAGACAGAGAGAGAGATGTAGAGAGAGAGAGAGAGAGAGGTAGAGAGAGAGAGGTAGACGGAGAGAGGTAGAGAGAGAGAGAGAGGTAAAGAAAGCGATAGAGAGAGAGAGGTAGAGAGAGAGAGGTAGAGAGAGAGAGGTAGAGAGAAAGAGACAGAGAGAGATGTAGAGAGAGAGGTAGAGAGAGAGAGAGAGGTAAAGAAAGCAATAGAGAGAGAGAGGTAGAGAAAGCGATAGAGAGAGAGAGGTAGAGAGAAAGAGACAGAGAGAGAGATGTAGAGAGAGAGGTAGAGAGAGAGAGGTAGAGAGAAAGAGACAGAGAGAGATATAGAGAGAGAGAGAGGTAGAGAGAGAGAGGTAGAGAGAAAGAGACAGAGAGAGAGATGTAAAGAGAGAGGTAGAGAGAAAGAGACAGAGAGAGAGAGGTAGAGAGAGATGCAGAGCTTCACCTGCAGGTACATTTAAATAAAAGTCTAAAAGTGAACTTTACAGATTGATTAATTAAATAAATGTGTATACTTGAAATTTATTTAGTAAAGATGGTTTAACTTTTGAAATTTAAATAAATAAATGAACTTGAAACCTTTTAAACCCAAGGACGCTGATCTATCTGGCTCAATCCAGACTAAGTTTGTTCTGAATTACTTCATGTAGAACAGAAGTAAGGCCAAAGAAGTGTGTTATTACATTTCTGTTGCACATATTTGTTTGCAGGAAACACGATTTCCAAATGCCGTCATGTTGTTTGAACATAAGTCTGTTACTTTTCATTTTATTAAGGTTATTGAATTATATGATAATAATAATAATAATAAATTTAACTTATAATGCAACATAACTCTCCTCTGTGGAATCTCTTGACATATCTGCACTAAATTAATTATTTTTTCAGAGTAATCCCTGATAATCTTGTAGATTAAACTACTAATCAGCGGATGAAGTCGTTTACAGTGATGAACTTATACATGACCTCATGTTTCCTGACGGCCCAAAATCTACCTCTACATTGTTTTTTCTATTTTTACTGGGCACAATGCTATTTTTTAGTAAAACTCTTTCTATGTAGCCAATACATCAGACACCGGTTGTAGCATGTACCTATAGCTCCCCCTGGTGGGCACAGATGGTATTTATCCTGCCAAAATCCATCTCCGAGGTCAAAAATCCCATTCCTGGCACATTTTGGGTCCATGGCTAACATTATGGGTCCTGGTTCTATCCCACTAGAACTGTGTAGAACTATATCAGAGAGGACTCAGAGAACGCAAACCTCTGCCAAAACACAACCGTACCCGATCAATTAAATCATTTTATTTAGGATAATTCTTCTTCTTTTGGCTTTTCCCTTTTTTCTCTGGGTCGCAACAGTGGATCATCTGTTTCCATCTTGACCCGTCTTATGCATCTTCCTCTGTCACACCAACCAACTGCATGTCCTCTCTCATGCAATGATACATCACCGTACCAGATTTCCACTAAATTGATCCATTATTAAGAGAGTTATGGACAAAAATAACTCAAAAAGTTCCTTAATTTCTCCTAATTGGGAAAAGAAAATGTTTTTATGACGTCACGTAAATGTAATGATTTCTATGTCACGTAAATCCTTCCGTACGTTTATATGACGTTAGAACCTTTTTAATCTACTGTATGACAGGTGAGGATGGAAATATTGGGGTTATTTTTTGTGTTTACTCACAGATGACATTTAGTGAAAACTGAATATATATTATTGTAGGTCTTACCTGTCTAAAGACGCCCAGGTGATGCAAACACACCTGATAGTTGTGGAGCTTGTTTAGGGTATGTCATGTTTGAGTATGCCTTTACTTATATTTTGATAGGTATTAGTACTTTTACTCAAGTAAAGTATCTGAATACTTCATCCGCCGCCGGTTGAAATGTCGGGAGTAAAATTAAAAAAGGTACAGATGCCTCCAAACTCTACTTACTCTAATCTGCTCAGACAAACGGAAATGTTAACTTCGTCCCCGACATGGGAAAACGCCATCTGCTGATGAAAATCATGTGAAGTGATCAGAGGCGCCAAAACTGTGACTAAAGTGTTTTTATCCACTTTCATGGAGAAGAAGTAACTTCACTTTTAAATAATAGCAGACACCAAAGGAAGTAATTCAAAATAAACCAAACGTCTGGGTCATATTTGAGCCACACGTCATGTTCTGATATTTCTGAAAGGGTCACATGGCTGAGAGCGCCGTGTCCCGTAGCTCCACCATTGCCGCCGCCACTGGCGTACAATCTTCGTCCACCAACATCATAACAGTTGGTGGACGAGAAGAAAAATGCCTAAATGGTTTGATTTCCTTTTCTAGTTTGATATTCAAAATTCAAAAAAAAGGTTCCGGATTGTGACGAAGGTTCACGGAACAAATCCTGCTGAGTCATCCTGAGCAATGCACTTTGGCTATGAAACCGGATTAGTCGCTTTGACTGAATGTCATGGCCCAGTCCACTCCATTAATTATGTCTCTACGCAGTTTTAGTGCGACCTTTGACCTGGAACGGACTCGTGAGCCGTCTATGAGTGTTTGAAGCAGAGCGTGGACAAACCTTGAGGTCAAAATGAGCTATTTTTCTGGCGTGCAGGTAGTTGACCCCCTCGAGGATTTGCTTGATGAACTGCGTGGCCTCTTCCTCGCTCAGAGACTCCTTCTGTGCCAGGAAATCAAACAGCTCACCTCCGGAGACCCTGGAGCGCAGACATGAGGGTTAAATAAAAGTCATGTTACGCCACTCAACAGTTTACCATCACGCCATTATAGGCTTATCCTCATTAGACACAGCGTTGTTGTCATGGCAACGAGTCCATCATACCACAGCAGGATTTCTGTATCATGTAATAAAGACAAAAAAACGATATTTAAAGGTTCAATTTGTTGGGTTTGCAGATATTTCGCTGAATAATTCCTTTCTTCCTCTAAGAGTCGCCGCAGGGGATCGTCCATTTTTATCTTCCCGTTTCCTCTGCATCACACCAAAACCAACTGAATGTCCTCTCTCACCACATCCAGAAACCTCCTCTTAGGTCTTCCCCTTTGTCTCCGGTCTGGCAGCTCCATCTCCTGCATCCTTCTACCGACAGATCCCCTATCCCTCCTTTTCAGGAGTCCAGACCAATCTGTCCTCTCTGACTTTGTCTCCTAGACGTCTAAACTGGGCTGTCCCTCTCATGTCCTCTTCCATGGAGGTCGCCATGCCGCACCGCCATGTTTGTACAGTAGCTTTTGAAGGGATAAACTGAACAATGTACTGTTTATCCTCTCTATCATCAATCCTTCAGACGAAACACCTTGAATAAATAGTCATAGTCAGTTAGCGAGCGTTAACTATTAAAACGCTATCCAAAGAAATAATATTAGTTATTGTTACTCCTCGCCACATTATACTGTCGGGTGAGCCGTAGAAACATCGGCCGCTCTATACTTCTAGAGATCTTGTTTATTCTTCTTTGGGATGTTTTATCTAAGTGTATCCATGTTTACTTTACTTTTATTCAGGACCTTTCAGTCAGCTGCTCCTTCCTGATCACTTTGTCTCACTTCTTGGTCTTGATAATAAAACCCCTTTGTCATTTATTGAACGTTTTTTACGCCTTATCTGAAAGAAATCGGATAAAATAAATAGAACATATGAAAAACTTATCATCATGGAGATAAAACAACGTATAAATGTTAAAGGTTCCTAAATAACAAAACCAAAAAAAAGTTACCGGTTCATTTTTAAAATCCCCGGTTCACTTATATCTTATTTTTTTGGAGGCCAGATTATAC